>RJWT010030020.1:0-14779 GCA_004365215.1 Cuniculus paca | reverse complement strand
GATTCCTTTTCTCATTTATTTATTTTAGATCTGATTTTGCAGATTTACTTTGCATTCTTTTTATTAAGTATCTACCTCTCTGCTAGTCATATAAACTTCAGGCTCTGCAAACCTAGTTATGCCTGAGACAGGGTTAGAATGGACAAAGAATGATGCATAGTCCCAGGCCTTGGAATTAAGGTGCAAAAAGGCAGAGAGAAAACCAGAATTTAAATGGAAAAGAGAAGGTTCTTGTAAATTCAGATGAGAAGGCATAAACATTGAGCAAAAGCCAGAGTATGTTCTGAGTAATAGGAGGAAAAAGTGAGGGTGAACAAAGAAAATATTCAGGTTACAGATATTTTTAACAGACACGTGGTTTATTTCAAGCCCACGAGCAAGTTACATTTGTTCAAGAAAATGTTCAGATATGCACATCCTGCAGCGAGTGAATAACAAACCATTCACTTTTGATTAAGCCATTTACTATTTTTTTCATGGAAATAACTAATATGGCCCTAAAATACAAAACAAGACTGTGGTTTTCAAAGCAAGGGGTTAGCTGGGTGCGGTGGTACACGCCTGTAATTCTACTACTTGGAAGGTTGAGGCAAGAGGATAGCTGTAAGTTCAAGGCTGGTCTGGACTGCACAGTGAGTTCAAGGCCAGCCTGAACTACATAGCAAGACCTTATCTCAAAAAGCAAGCAAGCAAGCAAGCAAGCAAGCAAAGAAAGAAAGAAAGAAAGAAAGAAAGAAAGAAAGAAAGAAAGAAAGAAAAAAAGAAAAACAGAAAAGGCAAGGGGTTATAAAAGCCTGGACACTAGAGTCATTCCACATAGGCACAAACTACAATCTTTGTGACTTTGAGGAAGCGACCTATTCTCTCTGAGCCTCCATTATTTTCACTTGCATATTTAACTTAATAGGAGAACCTGCTTCATAAAGCTGATATGAAGATTAAATGAGATAATAATATATGTAAAATACTGACAATACTTTGCTCAGAATCAAGGCTGAATTCGTGTTACTTCCAACCTGCTAATCAAATACCTTCCTTACAGACGTGATAAAATGAATCTCAAACAAGCCAGGATGAATTATTAGAAAACCTGGTCTGATGGGAGCCAAATAGGTTAGGCTGAATAAATTGCTTTGTCTCTAGCCTGGTCACACTGTGCCAGAAACTCTGACAGGCCATGCAGTGTTATGCTGATGGGGGACCATGGCAAGCAGGATATTGAATTAGCCATGAGCTTAGCAAGGGACTGATATCATCTGTAACCCTCTAGGATCTCTCTGCATTGCCATGCTGACCATTTATTCTCTCAGTCAGATACTTGAATTCTAGATTTATGCTGAGTATCTTCCATCCACCTGACAAAACAGGTAAAAGAATTTCAAAAACAGAACAAATCTCTAAGTGGTTAATCATCGTGGCAATAAAACTGAAATAGACTTGTCATGTGACCATGATATAAGATTTGAAGTTCTGTATCCATAAACATATATTTAAAACTTTCCTGTTCAAATGCAATTTTGTTGCAGATTGGCAGAGTAAAATAAGAAAATATTAGCATTTCTCCTCTTAATTTTCGCAATGCAATCTTCACTTGAAAAATTAGCTTTGGGCCTACCATAACACTATTTTAGAAAAAGAAACATAAATACCAGTATTATGCAAAAAGCTCCATAGTTTTCAGCCTTAAATTCAATGACTGCCTAGAGAATGTGTTTAGTGCACACAGATTTCTAAAAAATGTCTATTAAAACCATAAGCTTTTACAGTTTTTAAAGAACAATTTTCTATTAAAATACAAAAGAAATTAGTAGAAGTAATTTAAACCATGTTAAAAAATAAAGAACAAATAACAGTTGGACAGTTCTTTTTAATGTATCTCATATCCCATAATAAGTATCTAAAAGTAGCATCGTCTTCAGTGTTGAGCCAGAAAATATAGAGTAGATATTTATATACAGGTCCATCTCACATTTCCTAGTTATAGGCATTTTGCATTTAGGTGATTAATATTGTTTCATTGAATATATATTTTCAGGCCACTGGACACCAAAATTCCCACTATGCTGCAGTTACATTCTGTTTTATTAAATTACAGGCAGAACGAACCCAGGGAAAAACTATTAAAAAGAAACAGAGATTTCTGGGGTAAGATGGCTGAGACCGTGTACTATCATCACTCTCCCAAAATTCCATGAAAATGCAGGAAGAGGTTAAAAAATTAAATGCACTGTAGCAACCAAAATTCAGAAACTATAGCATCAGCAGATGAGAACAAAGAAGGACTTCTCAAATCTATAACAGAGAGAAAACACATGAGATAACCACAACACTTCAAATCAAAGGTTCAACTTGCACCTGGGTGAGCTTCTCCAGTATAATCTTCCTATCCCTCCCGGTTCACAGGCAGCCATCCAAAGGAAGCTGCCCATAGAGGCTGGCTAATGAATGGATTAAATGGCAATTTTAAAAAAGTTAGGGCAGTTCCATCATCTCTGTGTTCCTGGATCTGGCATTTGGCTGTAGAATAAACTCATTTCAGAATTCTGACCTCAGAGAATTAATTTGGTGGGGGAAGGCAGTAGAAGCAAGTAGTGTTTTTATTTATTTTTTTGTTTTGTTTTTGTTTTTCATTTGAGATTTTACTGACACTAAGAAGTTTGTCTCTGCTTGTTGAAAAGAGAGCCTGGCCCCCCTCCCCTCGTGCCCTCTTTCTGCATCCAGCTAGCTAAAGCAGAGCTTTCCAAACCAGATCCCACTGGGAGGCAGGAAGTTTCATTTGTGCTGATGAAATGAACTCTTGCTAACAATATTGCTTGAATCGGATATTCAGCTATGCTAGGAACACACCACAATAAATTGCCAAATACCCCAGAAAAACTTTGAGAAGAGAAACAGAATAACCAGCCAATAGAAAAACTGTACCCAGAAAACACAGAATGAACACTGAAAACAAAAGAAAACTTTCAATGCATAGTTCTCCAAGAGATCTGTGAAGCTATCACATTGATAAATTTTAAAAGAACAGGCTACTAGAAGAAAAAAGGCAGACAGAGCCCTTGAGAATTAAAAGACTACTAGAAAAGATTTAATGGGTAACTTGAAGTGCAAAATGCACAACACTAAATACCAGATCAGAATGCTCCAACAGCCTTAGTCACCTTCTCTACTCTTTTATCAGGAGAAAAAGGCGTGCAATTTCAGAGGATGTGTTCAGGATGAGGTACCATTTAGTTTGGCTGTACTGGAGGTTGTAAGCAGAGAAGAGGAGGAGTGTGGGTTAGGGGCTCATGGTGAGAAACTGAGGCTGTCACAGGGCTGCTGCAGAGTCAGTAGTGGGGCAATGCAGCAGCAGAGGAAGCAGGAACCCGGCAGCTGACTGTTTAAGCCTCAGCTGCCTTTATCTTCCTCTGACTCTGATGAGGGCGAATCCCAGGAGAGCCTACAAATACAACAGAAAACATCTGGCTGGATATTCTGAGAGCAGGAGCAAGAGCAAAGCATTTTCTAGCAGCTGCAGTTCTCTGCAGGTAAGGAGCTGAGGATCAGGGATGCTGCATGGCCCACACTGGAGAGTGTGCCCCATCTTGGGCTGAGTAACTCTTCCTAAGGAGCTAACTGGCCCCAACAAGGATACTCACCTGTCTTTTAAAGGAATCACTCCAGAGTCTTCCCACTTCCAGGTGCGAACACCCTACCCAAGCTAGACTTTAGATAAAATTGGTGTTCATAAAATATAATATGTATAGTGCACCACTGGGGGAGAC
Source organism: Cuniculus paca (assembly GCA_004365215.1). Classification (NCBI taxonomy): domain Eukaryota; kingdom Metazoa; phylum Chordata; class Mammalia; order Rodentia; family Cuniculidae; genus Cuniculus; species Cuniculus paca. The sequence goes on along the minus strand of RJWT010030020.1, from coordinate 11,015 downwards.
TTATCCTACAATCTCTGCTACAGCTGTGTAGACAATTGGGGTGGCATTTACACCTGTGCCATTGGTCACCACAGTAACAGAATTTAACATCTGGTTCTGCAGAGGAAAAGCCTTGGTAACTGCATTTGTTGATTTTTGTAGTGTTAATACTGTCACCACGGCCAATTTCAAACTACCAATGTCACGCCACAGCATGTGGTGTTGGAAAGAGATGCAGAAGCCAGGTCTAATACATCATGGCACACAGGTCACTCAGTGTTGATATCTGTCCTTCCAACAAAAGCTGTTTTTGTTACCTGCTATGACTTTTCTAACCTTATACAAACCTTCATGAAAAATCAAACACCTAAAAAGAGATTTATCTACCAACCTTTGAAAAACAGCCAATTCCTTGTCAGCACACTTTGAAATGTACTTGCTGAAAAGCTTCTACCACTGGAATTAGTGGTATTTATCATTTAAACAGGTATTTAGGCGAGAATGTAGATAAGTGTCTGAGAGAATGATTCATAGAAAACTCAATTCAGAAACCTACTAAAATGACACAAAACAGGTACAGAATCCCCTTTCTGCTCCTAAAAAGCCAGAGACAAATCTGGACTCTATTCCACTATTTTCCCAGAGCTAGAAAGAAAGTAACTAGTTCATAAATTCCATCAGGAGCTTGGGGATTTTTGATGTAATGAGTTTTACAGTTTCAGAGGAGAATGCTTTGCTAATAATTATGTAACAGTAATTAAATCTGAAAAAGGCTGTACTCTAACTATGTTGATTTATTGCAGCTCCTACAAAGTACTCCTCGAGCGTGCATTGGAGTGTGTGCTGCCTCCCTCCAGTTTTCTTTAAATTCTCACAGAGCACTGGGTCACAGATGGTCTGAGCTGCTATATTTTCCCTATTAAATTCCTAATAATCTTTTTCTGAGGCTGAGTCATGGAAGCCTGGGGATTTCTCATTTTAATTAGAAGGTTTAAGGAGCTAACTCTGTTTGAAATTTTCTCCTAGGAGGGATGGGTGCAGGTGATCCCATTCAGAAGAATGACACAGTACTGGGGCTAGGACCACATTTCCATATTAGATTGCAGCTTGTTTGGCTCTGCTCCTATTTCTGAGGCTGATGATGCATTGTCTGAATTTGGAGAGTAAACTTTGAAACATAGGATTTATTGGGAGATTATTCTTTTGTGAGGATGTATTTTTATATTTGGTTCCCATCCCTACTTGCCTACAGGCCAATGATAATATGAATTATTATTGCAAAGGAAGTTCAAATCATATCAATCTGAACCGCTGTCATCAGGAAATAGATTGGGGGGCCATTTGTCCTTTTTGCCTCTATAATTGTCTTCCTTTGCCCCCATCAGACTTAATGTTTGAAATTTCATAAGTTCAAAGAGAGTTCCTCTTTTAGGCTTTTTTGGGTTCAGTTTTGCTAACAGAAATGTGAGAATGTATGAACGCGTAGAACAAGACACTGAAAATAATATGTACTATTTGCTGGGTAATCAGACAGTAGCATTTAGGATGCATCATCAGGCTGAAATAAGATTCTCTTTTAGAGCTTACCAATGAGTTTGATCATTTGTAGAAAATCTGTTATGTAAAATGGAGTGTGAGGTGCTAGGCATAGCTCCCTTGATAGTGTCATGTACAAAAAGGAAAAATGCTTCTTATAAGACAGCTGTTCAGGTTTCTTCTCCCCCCAGTCACAGAGCTGGTTTTGCTGCTTTTGTAAAATAATGAACACTTCATGCTTTGAATGTGGCACAATCCAGAGAAGGAGGCAACTGAACCTCCGCTACCTTTCCAGCCCCCTGCAGTTTTAACATGAGCACACGTTTCCAAGTTGGCAGTAACCACACTTTATAAAACCAGAAATGAGAATAGCAGCATGAATGTATCATTTAAAAAAATAAATTTTTTTACCAACTTTTATTTCATTAGCAAAAAATGATCCACTCCCCCCTTTCGCATCCAAATGGTGTTCTGCTCTCTGTCTGTATTATTTAATTCTCTGGGCCCTTCAAGTTCAACTAATAAGTCATTTCAAGAGTTGAAAAGTATCATTGCTGAGGTATAAGTAATCTTTTTTTTTTTTTTTTTTTTGGCACTGGGGATTGAACTCATGACCTCATGCTTGCCAGACAGGAACTTAGGCCACTGAGCTAGATCCCTGGCCCTTGTCTTTTTGAGACAGGGTCTCACTATGCTGTTCAGGCTGGCCTTGGGCTCACTTCATAGCCCAGGCTGGTCTCAAGCTCACAACGATCCTCCTGTCTCAGCCTCCCGAGTGCTGGGATTACAGGCGTGAGCCACCACTCCCAGCAGTATAAGTAATCTTCCATGAGTACTTTCACGGCTTCATATTTTTCATGGCAATTACTTAATATTCTCAGGACAGGTCCTGTTCTCAACAGTCACAATTTAAGGTATAAATTGTTTTGTAAATATAAACATGTCTTATGTTTTTCATATACAGTACAAAATTTAAAATATTATACATATGTTTCTCACTGTTAGGATTATGTATTATCTGTCATGTCTATAGTAACAACTACAATGAGAAAGGAAAGGATAGTCTCTGCACTAATTCAGAAGTTACATTAGAAGGTTAAAAATGTTGACATGTGCGGCATAAGAATATTTTGCTAAAAAAAAATTTTAAGGCATTTAAGGATTGTCAGTCTGTATGAATAAATTTTCTCTCAGATACCTCTGGCCTAAGCTGATGTTTCTAGAATATGCTGGTTACGGCCATATGTTTAGCGATTCCATTTGTGAAATGTGTGGACAAGTGGCTGAGGCCTGCCAGACTGCTTCTGTGTGAATGGGTCCCCCGTATGATGGGTGCAGATAATACTACGATAACAGGGACAGCGACACCCAATGCGGCCATTGTGTGGCTAATCCAACCCCTAATGGCCAGGTTCAGCAAAGGGGCCAACTTTTCACACCACATTCATTAAATGGCTAGTCAGGAAAGTAAATTCTGTGTGAAATGGTCTAATAGAAATGCATGTGAATATTTGAATCGAGGAAGAATCTCAAGTTGTTGGTCTGATTCAGATTCTTTAAGCAAGTTTCTCTGAAAATTCCAGATATTCTTGTACCAGCCCTAAATGTGTTAAGGGGACAGTTGGTCAGGGGAAGTGTTAAGGCTGCAATGCCTGCAACCAGATTCTTGAAGGAGTTAAACAAGAAAACGTTTCTGACTTCTGATTAATGGCCAGGGATGCTCCAAGCTGCTTTGCCTACCTCAGCACTACAGGCTGGTGCAGCAGGGTAATATCTAATAACTAATCTTTGACACAAGAATTAAGTCATTTTGCAAGAAAGCAGATCATTAGAAGCCAAATTGAATTATAAGTAATACTATCTCTGTGGAGGATTGTAAATTAATTGGTTTTTAACAATAACATTTCTGTATTTTATTAAAGCAGCGTAAGAATTCGGGGAAGAAACGAATGTAGCAGATAAACAGGCCAGGTGCTGGCGATGCAAATGAAATAGATGACAGATGGTGAGTAGCAGGCTCACTCACTGTGTGTGTATAATGGATAGAGGTAATCAAATTCCTTTGTGAATTGGCGACTTTCTTTACATCAAGAACTTTAACACGGGTGTGCTCACACTCCTCTCCACCCCCTGGCCCTCACTCTGCACACATGCACTCACACACGTCCCTCTTCCTACATGCATGTAATCTTAATTATAGCCCATGTAGTATCAGGGAAATGGGCTATAACTATTTACATAACACCACGCACAAATATCATTCCACCAAATCAACCTGTATACACTAAACAACAGATTTCCCTAAGAAGAACGCCTCGTAAGGAAACAAAGCAACCTGTTTAGATTAAAGACATTCCATTCACTAAGAGAAGTGTGCTTAGACCAGGAGGCCAGCATCAGTGGAAAAGGATTACCCCTGGCTCATTAGGTGGAGTTTTCTAATCATGTCTTTTAACAGTGCAGAGCATTCTGATCTGTTTCCCTTTCACCTCCAAATAATGGATGTGCAGTCTCAATACTCAAAAAGAATGCAGATCCAAAATCAGAAGAGTGGATTACATGTGAACCTCTCCCTGCTGCTACCAAGGACAGTGGATTATTAAATTGGTTCTGATAAGGGAAAACAGTTAATTCAAGAAAGCAAATTCACATTCCAAATGAAATACAGAAAAGAATTGTACTCAGGGTTTTACTGTATGAATATGCAGCTCCTTGACAATTACGTTGTTCTGTATATTTTGCAATCCTATTTCTAGTCATATAGTTTTATCTTAGTTTCATATATATCACTCTTCATTCATACTTGAAATTCTGTAGTTATTCTTGAGTTTTCTCCCCCAACTTTTTTTTTTCTCAGTTCTGGGGCTTGAACGCAGGGTCTTGATAATGTGCTACATCCCCAGCCTTTTTGTTGTTGTTAATTTTGAGACAAGGTGTTACTAAGTTGTGCAGGCTGGGCTCAAGCTTGCCTTCCCCCTGCCTCAGCCTCCCAAAGTGCTGGGATGACAGGCATGTGCCACCATTCTCAGCTTCTCTCCTTTACACTTCATATGCTATCAAAACACAAATCCAGTAGGTTTGCTTCTACACCATCCTACTGTGTATCACCCCGTCCCAGACTCATTTCTGGGTTTCAGACTGGGCACGCAGATGCACCCCTTCACTGGCCTCCTATGTGCTTCCTTAGACCTAGGTGCTAGTCAGCATTGAGTCTTGTTCTCCTGTCTCAGCCACCCTTGGATGGGTGCAAGGCTTTTCCACAGGCTCTCAGCTTCCTGTGTGCTGCATGGCTCAGAATCCTAGTCTGTCATGTTCATCCCAGGTCACTCTCCCATGATCCATGCAGCCACCATGCCATGTTCTTTTGCTGTGCCTTTGCCTGGAGTGCCTCCAATCCCCTTCCTTTCTCTGACCTTATCAAGCTCCCTTCTATGTAAAGATTTGCCTACCCACCCTCTCTGAACCTCATCTAGTGGGAGATTTCCTATGTGGTCCTTCTAGCTCATTTGCCATTTTGGATTGTTCTCAGGTTGCTCCATATAGAGTCCTGGGAGATGCAGATCGCAGGTTTCACATGGCTGTACCCATCCCTTAGCAAACACTCTCCACTCTTTCAGCCCTTGTACCTGCTTACAGACTGCACAGCACAGGTACCAGGCAAAGAAGCCCCTATCATTCTTTATCACCCTGGGTCCAGATCACTACCCTTCTTCCCATGCCCTTGAAATTTGGTTCTCATGCTGGTCTCTCCTGACAAATGTCTCTCTCCTTTGATCATGCCTCTGATTGGGTGCCCTCTCTTAGGTAAGCCTCTTTTTGGCACACCTTGGCTGTGGGACTATACTTCTGGCATCTTGTCATTTTTTTCTCCTTTGAGGCATCTTCCTAGTTAATCTATCCTCATAGTACTGAGCAATACAAGACGTACCTAATTAATATATGTTCACTGATGTATTGCTTATGGGAAAATGCATTTTTTGTACTTTTTAGACCACAACATTCCAAAGTACATTTTATTTGCCTGCTCTCTCTCTCTCTCTCGCTCTATATATATATATATATATGCCTACCAGAGCACCTCCATACACCAGCTCCTAAATTTGATTCCAAGAGGTTAAAATGACATTTGCATTGCAGGATTCTGTACTTAAGGCAGCACAAATCACTAGAGTTTGGTCTGGTGCTACTAATTTTGTGTTCAGTCCTCCTAAGGGAATAGTGTGCTTTTGGGCTGTTTCTGATTTCCTATTAGATGGCATTTAAGGAAGTATATTATATCCTGAACCTAAAAGGATCAGCTCTTTAATAAACCAAATTGACCTTTCTGCTTTTTCCCTCAAGGGAATTGGGGTTCTCCTCCTTGCCTTGAAGCCCCCTTTCTTCCCAGGCAACAAATTGATTTTGTGACTGTTTTGTTTGGCTTTTTTACATGACAACCACATATATTGCCAAGGGTAATGACCAAAAGTAATACTCCTGGGCAATTGGGTACAGCCAAATGAGACAATAAATAGAATTTGTTGAATTAGTGAGGTAACTCCTGCTCTGCTGAATGTATCTTGCAAAGTGATTAGGTCACTGGAGTCACAAGGCAAGAGACAGCCCACCTGTTCGCTGTCCATCCCCAAGGCAGAACCAAGAACCCTGAGTTTGTAAATATTCCCTGCTAATTCATACACATACTTCCAGTTGGGAGATAGTGTGCTCTCCACGAAGAGCTTTTTATTACCCATGCTCTAGGCTAAAGACAATCAAGTATCAGAAGACTTGATGTTTTAGCACCTACCTATAACCCCAAATTTGTCACAGGGCTACATCTGAAAATGGCCAGCCTTGTGACCCAAATATGTTGTGTTGTTTTGTTTTGTTTTTGGTACCAGGGATTGAACTCACTACCTCATGGCTTGCCAGGCAGGCACTTATGCCACTGAGCTAAATCCCCAGCCCCAGTGACCCAAATATGACTCAAACCCTGACGATTCTTTGGCGTGGACTTGAAAATACTCTAAATGAAAGATAGACTGGTACACATTATTTATGTGGGACTGTGTAAAAGCAACCAATATATCATGAAATAAAGGAGTGATTTGACTATCCTGAGCCTAAAAATACCTTTTCCTGTGCCCAATCAAACCCGGATTGTGACTTACTGTAGCAGTAATGCTCAGTATTAGCACCTTGAGCTCTTGCTGAAAGTCAAATTTACTTATATCCTTAGATTTCCTCTCTCCCGGATAATTTTGGCCTTTCTTTCAAACAGGAGAAATTCTGCAACTGAGTTCCAAAGCCTCGCCTTCCTAATGCATCTGTAAACAGCTGCAGCTCCCCGTTCAATATTGGCTGCAGCTGCCATAATGCCCCAGAAGGACAACCAAATGGAGAGAGTCCCCCTTAATTGCCTCACCACCCCAGACTGAATTTATGTTTTGTTTTTAAGTAACATTTTGTTGCATTTGCATTACTGAAATTACCAAGTTACAGTAAACTATAATCCCAAATCAATGTCCCCCCAAAGAAAGCAGACGTGAACTTTATCACCGAAAACAAATTCAATTTTCGCATTACCTACTGACAAAGGAGCTGGTGCCAGCAACACTTGCGGATTCTGGAAAAGTTCGCCAACCAGCAGAAAACCCACAAATCTTAGGGTTTAATGTGTCTTACTTTGGCTTTTTATTTAACCATGGCTCTTCATCTGTAGGTGAAAACTAATATTTACATATTTGGGGCTTTTTCTAAAATTACTTCAGTTTGCACATAAAGATATACCCAGTTGGAACTCTCACCTTTCTAGTGGAAATGTAGACTGGTACAGTCCCTGTAGAAAACAGTTTGGCAGTTCCTCAAAAAATTAAACAGAATTACCACATGAACTTCTAATTCTATTCTTAGTTATCCCAAAAGAATTGAAAGCAAGGACTCAGATATTTTGGCCAGTGTTCATAGGAACATTATTCAAAATAACCCCAAGGTGGAAACAACTAAGATGTCCATCAACAGATGAATAGATAAATGAAATGTTTTCTATACATAATGGAATATTACTCAGTCATAAAAATGAAGTACTGATATTTACTATAATGGGGATCAACTTTGAAAATATGTTAAATTATTTCAAAGTTCAGGGGTGTCTCAGGACACCTCAGGATGTGACCTAGCAAGTGCACAGTGACATACAGTTATGTGACCATGATTTAGCACAGGTAAACATGCATGCTCTGGTTATGGCACTATGTAAGAATGTAAATATGAGATAACAACCTGTGTAATAATTATACGATAAAGACACAGGCGGCTCTTGCTCTTGTACTCTTGTGCTCTGCTCTGCTCCGTGCTGCCTGCTGTTGCTGATGTCTTGCACATGTGCATTCTTAAACCCAGGGACCTCCCCTGCAAGAATCTCCCTTGGGCCCCTGGAACAGGCCAACAATAGTGAAATAAGCTACACACAAAAGAGCAAATATTGTATGATCACACTTAATTCAAGCATACAAAATAGGCAAGTTCAAAGAGACGGAATAAAGAATAGAGATTACCAGGGGCTGAGTGGAATGGGAAATAGGGAGTTATTGCTTATGGGTGTCAGAGGTTCTGTTTAAAATGATGAAGTAAATTCTGAAAACTAAAGTAATGGCTATATAATATGGTGATTGTGCTAAATGGCACTGGGTTGCAGACTTAAAAGTTGTTTAAATGCTATATTTTATGTTTTGCATATTTTACCACAACAAAAAAATTATTCCCAAGCCACATACAGTTTAAAGTTTGGTTATATATTTTAATGTGAATTTTAATACATTAATAAGGTGGATCAAAGTATAAGATTCAAGGTAATAAGGCATCTTATCTATAATTTTCTGAAATCTTTGTCAAGATGAAACTAGAAATAATGTTTCACTCTGTTACACAATGAGAGAAACCTGAGAAATAATTGTACTGTACCTTTTTTCATAAAAAATATCCATTAATCGCCTCTATCCATGACAGATGAACTTGACTCATTTCCCGCAGGGAAAATCGAGTGGGAAAAATGAGTTACCTAGAAAACAGCTAGCCAGGCATGGTGGTGCACTCCTGTAATCTCAGCACATGGGAGGCTGAGGCAAGAGGATCACTGTGAGTTCGAGGTTGGCCTGGGCTTGTTTCCACTCATTTTTACTTGCATTGTATTTCATTCCTAGAGTTTGGGAGTAGAATTCTAAAACTAAAGAAATTTCAAAATTATAGCATTAAGTACTTACTTGCACAGCCCATTGTATGAAGAAAGTCATCCACCTGGTGAGTCTGCTTCAAGTACTTTGGAAATAGAGTTGTTAACTAAATCAAGTTCACTTGAGTTCTTTAAAATGCAGCTTTATAACTGGCTGCATCAGAATCACCTAGAAGGCTTGTTAAAAAACAGAGGGAGGGGACATAAAAATTATTAAGGTTCAGTATTTGTGGGCACCAATTCCTCAAGGTAAATATAAGTATTAGGTATCACAAATATACACCAACAAGTAAAAAACAACACCCTCTGGGCTGTCTAGGGTGTGGCTAAGATGAGTTTCCTGGCAGCTGCTGATATTGTTAAGCCTAGAGACCACACCATGAGCTCTTCTGCTTTAGAAACATAACTACAAAGTAAGGAAGATGGTCCAAGGCCAACAGGATGCATTCTGTATCTAAATATATATGTGTGATATAAATCACAGGCAATTTTAATTTCAACATGAGTAATGGGTTAGCTACTTACCTTTTACTACCGGGTTAAAAATCTTATCAAGAAAAAACAAAGGATATTTTTGGTCTGGTGCTATTTTTGTTTTTAGTTCTATTTTGCCCTTAACTCTTTTAAAATATAACAATCGATGTACTTGTATTCTAAAGGATGTCTGCAACCGGCATGTAAATTGTATACAAAAGTAACGCAAACTTGTGATTTCACTTCCCAAGCCAAGAACCAGAGCACAAGCAAGATCTGGCCTCCACCATGTGCTGCATTTCTGCTGTCTTATTGGCAGATCCCACTGAGAAGAGACCACTATCATTACTTACTTCTTTTTCACCATTTTTTGATATTTATAAAATGTCTTTATCCTGTATACACTCTTTTTAAGGACAATATCTAGGCAGAATTTCCTTCTGGCCACTTTTAAGAAACTCTTACATATACTTCCAAATCCTGAATTCTCAAAGAAGTCAGTCTGGACATCAGAAATATGCTATAATTAGTACTTATAATTAGTGCTATGATAATAAAAGCTTGACAGTAAACCTAGAGTTAACACTGGCTTGATGTGAAGTTGAAAGGAAGTGGAGGAGCTGGCAGTTGGAGCAGAGGGCCGAGGCTGCCTTTAGGGACCAGAACTGCTGTGTTATTAGAAGGAAGAAGCATCGTTATGAGATCGTGCCAGCCTTGCTTCTAGGGCTTGCCACATGGTCCTCTTTGCTACTAGCAGGATTCATTTTTATAAATAAAATAAATACTAATGAGTTCATATACATTATACATTTTGTGTAAGTCTTTTGGATGACGTTGAAGGAATGATGTGTTTTGGAAGCAAAATAAACCCTTGAATAGGTAGTTTCAACCTGTGACTCCATGAAATGCTGTTACCTCACTGGGAGATCTGAATGTCAAATTATTCAAATGCTATCCAATAATGTTTATGTGACCGGTGTTTTTCATTATTTCAATATTCCCTTTAGGCCATAGTTCTTTGTAAATACTACTAAACTTAATATATTTTATTCACTAAACAAAAATTTTATATGTCCACAATAAAAAATAGAATTGAAAATGTTGGAGGTATTTTTAAGATAATCATGAATTCAAGATTTTCTGAGAATTCTAACTTCACATTCCTATATCAGAAAGGTTAATGTCAAGAATTGGAAAACATTGTAAAACTTGATTTTTTTATTATATAATTTTAAAATGTATCATTTTACTGAATAAATGAACTTCGTTTTCACTGCAATATAGAATTGTAATTCATTAATATTCTACCATACAGGCAACCAAACTATTAGTACCTGTATGGGATTTTTTTTCTTTAATGGACTGTTCTGGGATAAATCATTTTTCTGATGAGTGACCCTTATTTCATCTTATGCAACAGAAGATTTCTCTAGGGGGAAAAAAAAACTTTTTATTATAAGGCCAAATTTATTTCCAAAATGACGTACAAATTTTTCCTCTCCTCCCATTATATAAGAGGTCATGTTGCTCTCCATCTTCTCTGACATTTGATATTGTTAGGCATCTTAATTTTGTTGCCAAGTTAAACAATTCTCATTGTGATACTAATTTGAATTTCCTCAGTTCCTAATGAGGCCAAGGATCGTTTTGTGTTTTATTCACCTTTACTGTTCCTTTTTCATAAAATCCTTTTTAATATTTTTGACATTTTTCTCAATAGTGTCTCAAAATGCACACATAGTTTATTTTGCTAATTGAATATGTTGCATACATTTGAATTGATGATTTGTCTTTCCATTTTATAGTGCTTATGAAT
>RJWT010030019.1:0-14764 GCA_004365215.1 Cuniculus paca | reverse complement strand
TCACCCTGCAAACTGATCTCATGAGTACTGGCTAGATTTTAAGTTTAAGGACAAGATTTATAAAATACAGTCTTTTTAAAGATGTTCAACATAGAATGGAGAGGAAAATGCTGAGAGTGATTACAGCATGGTGTGCATGTGCTAAGGCAGGACGGTTGGGTGCTCTGCTAGCTCGCCAGGCAGTGGGGAAGTGCCACACCTGGGATGCTTCCCCAGACTTCACAGAGGCTGTGGCACTTGAACTGCATGTTAAAGGCAAAGTAAGAGTTTGCAGATGGACAGGAGACTGGAAGGACTGTCCAGCAACACCTGTCCCCCAAGAATACCTGTGCAGAAGCATGGCATGTTTAAGGTATTGTGAGTAGTTTGATGGAGTAGAGTTCATTTGCAAAGAGGTAGCAGAAAATCAAGATGGGCAGACAAGTTGCCCCGACTGTAAAGAGCCTTGAGTGGATTTCTTAGGAGGAGACAATGAAGAGTCATCAGAAGACTTGAAGGAAAACACTAGAGTGATCAAATAGTTGGTTTAGAAGTGCAGTTCTTGGGCAGCAAGGTTAGACATGGTAAGGAAGTGAATGACAATTGTTTCAGTGAGGATGAGAAAGTTTGTGTGGACTTGAAAGACATTTTGCAAATAGATTTGATGTTAGCAGAGCTCTTATGTGGAGAGGGGTATAATTGAAGGTGATTTTTGAAATTTCTTGTGTGCTTAAGTGTTGATGCCTGTAACCAAAGTATGAAGGTTAAGAGGTTTTTGTAGACTACAATGACAGTGGAAACCTTGCTGATGTTGCCAAAGACCTCTGCAAACTTATTTCAATTTCATTTGTCCAATTGATGATAAAACTGTAAAATATTTTTAGATCTAGATCTAAACTCTTGGGGATATTTGTCTAATTATTGACTAGCGTTTTTAACTTCATATGTATGACTTTTCAGCTGTTTTTTCACTAATAGTTGTAGACTCTTCTATAGCTTTCCTAAAGATAGAGTCTCAAGATTGGTGAAAGAACAGATGTGTAACACCTGTTGTTTTGCTTATTTACACAGTGCCTCACTTTGTAACAGTGTGACTGGATTTTCTTGGTGGAGTTATGTATACGCATACTAGAAGATAGTCAAGAAGGTTTGATTTAAAAATCAACCACCTATGAAATCATACATTTTTTTCTTATTAATAATGTTCTGAAAACATGGCTTCACTCAGTCATTTAACAAGTTACAACTTTTTTTTAAAGTCGAAATATTAACATTATATTCTTTTTCCATTTTCTCCTCTTTCTTTTCCTACACTTGTCCTCTTCATGCTGTGTTTTATTTTGGTGCCAGTTTTATTGCTCTGGTCCTTCTAACGAAAGTTTTCAAAGATGCATGATTAACTTTATAAAATGTTAAGTGGCATAATAGTAAAATCATTCATGTTCAAAAGGTGAATTTGATTTGGTTTTCTCAAAAGCTTGCACTGGGGGAAACTCAGCTGTCTTATCTAGAAAGCCTATCATTCCATCTTTGTGCTTTCCTGCTTTCCTGTTCTTCGCATTGTCTATTTTTCAAAGATACTGTGTTTACTTTTGATCTCTGTGTATCAGTTCGGGTCCACTAGAGAAAGAGAATCAATAGCAAATGTATGTATAATTATACAAGAGATTTATTAGGGAGCCTTACAGCATCAGATTGAGGAGACTCACAGTGGCCATCTGTGGAATCAGGTGGAAGCATCCAAAATGGCCATCTGCACAGGGAAGAGCTGGAGGACGCTGTAGCAGTTGGAGATCGAAGGCCTGGAAGCTCGCTGCAGAGTCACGAGTGTGAGTCTCTGTTGGAGAGCCAGAGTCTGCACTGGAAGCCTGAAGGAAGCAGAAACCACTGTCCAAAGGCAATGGTGAAGACTGGAGGAAAAAGGGGGGCAAGGCTCCCTTCTTCTTTTCCCTTTTACTCTGTCTAGGCCATCAGTCTGTTGGTCAGTACCACCCACATCCAGAGTAGATCTGTCCTTCTTCATCTGTGGCCCCCACGTCAGTCAGCGGCGACATACTCAAGGCTTTACTGATCTGCTAGGCGGCTCTTCCTCAAGTTCAATGACCCATCGTGATTAAGGATCGCACTCCCTGATCGGAGTGACACCAAGAACTTCTGTTTCACCCACTGCTGTTTCTCTCAATGTCTGGCACATAGTAGGAGCATCATTCTATTGAGGGAACAAAAGATTAAGGTTTCTTATTGTTCCTTCTGTCCTTGTGTTTTCTGTACACAAATACATGTTAATAAGGACTATTTTGTAAAACATCTATGGCCTAATTAAAAAATTCTTAGTTTTGATAATTGCCTTATGAGTTTCAAAAGGTAGATGAAGGAAGTTTATAAGGGACAGTGACTTTGTTTTTCATTTCTTTACCTAATCACTATCCAAAGCTTCAACAGTTGTCACAGGATGGGTGAGACTAGTGAGTAAGAGGTAGAGGTCAAGGCCAGGCTCTAGTATCTGTAATCTTTTTGTTGCCATGGCAATGAGAAATTGGTTGTAGGCAGTGCTGTCTGGGTGATTTTAGAGGGTTCACAGGTTCCATCGCTGTCGTCTGCTCAAGACTGTCAGTGCTAAGCACATTCACAATTATTGCTTTGACATTTTGTAGCACTGGGAAGAAGCTGTCTGATTTCTGGCCAGGATCTTGATAGACAATAGCTGAATATTTCAGAGCTATTGGTCTGATCCCTATCCTAGTAGCAAGTGTGATGGTGTAATAGCAAATAACAAAAGCTTTTCAGTCAAGCAGACATGGGCTTGAACCCCAAGTTCTGAGATCTCTCTTTGAGATTCAGTGTTTCCTGTCTGTGCACTGAGGACCAGATACCCATTATGAGGACAATCCTTGGGCCTTGGTCGGAGGCTGTGTGTTCTGAGCCCTGCATTTCAGAAGATTTTGATAAAACTTTGTTGTGGGTGTTCACCTGCCCTCACGGTTAGGAGTTTGTGGAAGTAAAAGTGTCTGCCTACTCACAACTCAAGCCTTTAGACTGGGCCTTAGGTATCCAAGATTCTGAAATTCTCTGATGAATGACCTTTACACCTGTATAGTACCTGGAAGACCTCTTCTTTGGGTCCATGATGCCAGGGAAGACCAAGCACTATTGTAAACATGTCTAGGCAAAGAGGTGGTTATGTGTAGTTGCCTTAGACAGAACTTAGACTTATCAGAGGTGGGGGATGTGACTCATTTGTAGTGTCTAGAATTTACACTTATGGGCAGGTTCACATATGTATGACTGAGACCCTTCACACTGCATGAAAGAAGAAATGGAAAAAATGAGAGATGTGTTTTAGTCTAGGGCAGTTCATTCCACACAGGCTAATCTGTTCTAAACTTGATTTGGGCTTTCAGGTCTTGTGTAGGTATTTGCTTATGTAAAAGGAAAAAATATATTTCTTTTTTTAAATCAGTGTTACTAGTTTATAATTTTTAAGTATTTGGACGTATGGTATGTAGCTCTCTTCCACAGCACCTGCTGGTCTCTTATGCTATTATGAAAGTTAAAATACCATATATAAAGGAAATTCTACTTCAAACAATGAAGTCATGTAGATCTAATATTCTCCATGTTCCTCTTAAAAATGCATTGTAAAGCATCTTTGTACAAGTTTAGCAAAAAGTACTTTGAGGACCTTAAGTAACTTTGGTGTCCATATATATTGTCTGGAGGCTCCAATCATTCCACAGAGAAAACTTTGAAGATTTGTGTTGAAATTTAGTTTGATTTGACAAGAGCAGCACACTAACTTGTGTTAACATTGGCTTAGATTCATTTATAAAACTATCTTGATTATCACCTAAATGGGACCTGAGAGGGAAGGATAAAGACTTGCCAAGTTTTGATAAGGAAGTTTGTGGCCAGAGCCAAGAATTGAGAAAACCAAGGAGGGCAATAGAGATGCAACCGAAGAGTGGTGTGGGAATGGAATGGCAGGTGTCAGGGGACAGGAAAAGGATCTGGGAAAGATGAGCTTTGGAGAGATCCTAAAGGAAGTTTTGCCCTTGATGCTTTTGTACAAGCCAACTCTGAAAATACCTTCAACAGAATTTAAAGATCGGGAAAATACGTTTTTAGATGGATATGAAAATTTACTTTAAGACTTCAATGAAAAACTTTAAGTGTTTCTAGCTGATGAAGTATGTTTCCATTTAATCCAGATCTGAGAGACTGAAGCCTCAGATAGTGAACACACATTCAACTATTCAGAGAAGAAATGCTATGATAATAACCTTTGAAATATTATAAGATTTTGAAATGCCTTACAAAAAATAAAGGAAATATTAAATCATTGTTGGTACATATTAAAAATAAGTATATCTTAATGTATCTCAAATTTGTAAATTGGCATTTTCCTTAAAAATTTGACAAGTATCTATTGAATCTCCATTTTTCTAGGTATGAAACTAGTCTCTCAGGATGCAATGATAGACAATACAGTCATGATCTCTGTCCTTAAAAAATTTAGAGTTTAGTAGGGTAATAAACATATGTACTCAGACATAACAAAATCTGAGCTAAACAGAAATGGGACAAAGTTGCATTCTTGATCAGCTAAGGACTAAGGACTGGCTCTTCCACATGGTAATATGTAAACTGGAAGGCGAAGAATGAAGGGACCTAGAATGTTCCAGGATAATAAATAGCATACACAAAAACTTTGAGGTTGAGAAGAATCTGGGAAGCTGAGGAACAGAATATCAGTGAAGATAATGGTACCAGATGATGTTAGAGAGGTGGGTGAGGGTCAAATTATTGAGGTCTTCTGGGTTATACAAAGTCTTCTGGGTTATATTTAATGTACAGTGTGAAATTATTTAATGGTTTGAAGCAGGGAAATGACATGATCCAACCTTCATGTCACTAGAAAAGATCTCTACTATTGTATAGAGAATAAATTTGGTCAAGAGTCCTTAAGGGATGGGGAAAACCAGTTGTTGAGGGGTTTAAACTAGTGTAATGTATACTATGAGAGTAGCACAGGAGAAGAGATAAATGAATGGTCTTGAGATGGAAATGGGACGACAGTAACATGATTTTATAGTTTGAATGTGGGATATGGAGATAAGAAAAACAAGAATCAAGGTGATGGTTGGGTTTCTGATTTCAGCATGCTGTCTTTTACATGCATTCCCCTGTTTATTGTGGCAATATTCAGGATTTCCCAGATATACAACTAGCCTGAATGTGCTACAACAGATGAATGGGTAGAGAAAATATTGTTTTATAAATAGTGGAGTATTATTCAACCACAAAGAAGAATGAAAACATGTATAACAGGAAAATGGATGGAACCAGAAGACATTGTGTTAAGCAAAATAAGCCAAACACATGAATACAAATATTACATGTTTTATGTCATATATAGGAATATTGGAATCATCTTTTTTAAACTCTTGATTTCAGCAACTTTGTTCATTATCTTTAAGTCAGAGGGTTGGAACTAATCTTTCAAGTGGAAGAAGTTCTCAAAAAGTTCTAAGCATTTTCACCTTCTACCTTGCAAGTCACATTCTTCAGATTTTTATCAAGGGTAAATATACTTATCTATTATGGTTTAGACCTAAAGTACCCCCCCAACCCACACTAAAGTCTCATGTGCTCACAGGTGGGGATTTTAGAAGGTGATTGGGTTCTTAGGGGCACTGTACTCATCAGTGGATTAACTTGAGTTTGTATCTGAATATACTGTCAGGAGGCATAGCATGGGCAGAAGTGGTCACTGGGAGTGTGACCTGGAAGGGTGTATTCTTGTCCCTGGGTGTGACCGGGAAGGGTGTATTCTTGTCCTTGGTTCCACTCTTCTTTCTGGTTCCTAGCCACCACGGGTTAAGCATCTTTCATCTGCCATGTCCTTTTTCCATGCCATTTCTTTCTTGGAGCCAGCTGACCATGCATAGACTAAATTCTCTGAAACCATGACCCCAAATAAACTACTTCTCCTTTAAATTGTGGGTATCAGGTATTATGCCCTAGTGATAGAAAATGACTAATATATTTCAGGCCTACCTTGCACAGAAGGCTTTTTTCCTTCTTGTTTAGCAAATAGTTCATTTTCTAGCCAAGCATAGTGGTGCATGCTCACCTTTAATCCCAGCACTCTGGAAGGCTGAGGCAGGAGGATCATAAATTCAAGTATAGTCTGGAAAACATAGTAACTTAAGGAGAACCTGCTTCAAAATAACAAAATTTTAAAAAGAAGCTGATAAGGTTGCTCAGTATGAACTACTAGATTCAATCCCTAGTTCTACAAAAGGAAATCTATTTTTTGCATAATTGTTGACTTTTTAATTCTCAACTGACATCATGTGACCTAGGACAAGTTCAAGCCTCGTGTTCCTTTAAGCATCTTACTGGGAGACAGTTACTGAGACTGTGAAGAGCACAAGAGGAACATGATGTGACTGTGAATCAGTTTAATTTGGATTATGAAATTATAGGTATCTGTGTGACACCTAAGAGGACTAGTGAAGAGACAGCTGTATACACAGACAAGGACTGGATGAGACAGGTATCTTTTAGAGTCATCACCTCACAGATACTAAAGCTAAGAGAATGTTGAGTTCACCTGGGGAGATATCACAACGAGAAGGGAGACAAGGCCCCCAGATCCCATTATTAAGTAATCAGGAAGTAAAACGAAGAAGGATTTAGAAGTAGGCACAGTGAGAGTGAAAGTTTACAGAAGGAGGACATGGTCAGCTGCTAGAAATGGCCCTGAGACAAGTACTCTCAAGTTCTTGTTGAAGTTGATGAGAGATAGGTCACTGATGTGATGGGATGGCAATCCTTCAGTAGCTAGAACATTTGTCAATGAACCATAACATTGAACACTTTGGATAAACGAGGTATAAACTCAGTGCTGTCATCTTCTAAGGGATTCAGGGAGGTGGGAGGTGTTGGGGTTGAATCTGTTTGCTCATGGTATTACAGCTGTCTCATTCTTCGTTACTGCAACAGAGCCCAAAACTTCAGTGAATATAAATTTCTAGGGCACTTTGGCATGTCTTTGTTTTTCAAATAGAAAATCAACCTCAGGCTGAAGAGACAAGTATAGCTATAAAGTTAATCATCTTTTATTAGTATAAAAACAAACCATTGTAATGGCAGATACCTTTAAAACAACTAGTACGTTCAAGGTTACATACCATACAATTTCTATTTATTAAATAACATCCTAGTATTCCCACTTTCTACATGAGTAAGTTAAGACTTAGAAAGTTCCACAATTGACTCATGAGTGCCATACCCTTGATGCGGAACCATGGTTTTTAACCATGTTATGTTGCTAAGTTGTCAACTGATGGAAGTCGGTTAAGACAGAGTCATAAGTTTCTCTGAAAATTAGATCAATATTTTTAGTTCATTTATTTGAAATAGAATTAATTTCTTTAATGTTTACCAACTGACGTGAAATAGGACCTTGGATAACTTTGCAAAGTCATGTGAGGATTGGGAGTATATATAGATGAAGAAATTCAAAAAATAAAGCATAGAATTAGCTAGTTGATATTTAGAGCCACACATACGATTTTAATATTGTGATTACTGCTTCTCACAATTCATCCAGAAATATCTAAAATCTTGAATTGCTTGAATTAATTTTAAGATGCTGATTGCAGGGTGTTTGGCACATGTAGAATACCAAAGATTGTGGCTTTAGTTTTTCTAAAAAGATTTAATTCTGACACAGTTTAGTCATTGGTATGATTAATTCTTTTGTGCTTGAGTCTACATTAAACTTTGAAAGATTGTTAATAAGTGGCAGAACATCTGTTTGCATATTTAGAACTCTTGAATAGCTATTCTAATAATATCACAATTGTTAAATACTCCCAGGGAGATATATTTTTACTTGCAATTTATTTCCATTTTAGTTACTTTACTATAATAAAATTACTCAAATGACGTTAAAGTTTTCTGTTACAGGAACTTTATTTACAAAATATTGTAATACCTGTAGAGTAGAAAGACAACTATAGGAAGTAATGTGTCACTGTTAAATATGATGGCAATAGCAGGCCCAAACAAAGTAAGCATTACCTACATCCATTTTTCTCTTTAAATGAATGAAAGATTACTTTTCACATGTTTAGTAATTATTCTAAAAAGAGTAATTATTTAAACCAGTAACAGCATACTTAAACCTGGGAGACATCATTTAAATTGAAAATAGGTAAAACTAGTATTTGAAAGAGAAAACAAAATTGTGAATAACAAATTTTATTTATAAACATGAATCATTATAGATGACAACAAAAGTGGGGCAACAGAAGAAAAATGAATAGAATAAACTACATAAAAGTAAAAAAAATATTCTGTACACCAAAAGTACACAGACAATAGAGTGAAAAGAAAATGCGTGGAATGGGTGAAAATATTTGCAAATTATAAATTCATAAAGTTTTAATATCAAGAACATATAATGAAATTTAACTAACTGACAAATGACTGGATGAAAAAAGTGCAAAGAATTTGAGCAGATATTTTTCTGAAGAAGATATATAAATGGCCAAAAAGCACATGAGAAATGCCCAACATTATTGATATTAGGAAAATGCAAATCAAAACTGCAACACCCATAAGTATGGAATCCATCAAAAAGAAAGAAAGTAACTCTTTGGGAGCAAATGGGGGAATTGGAAACTTTATGCATTGTTGATGGGAATATAAAATGGTGCAACTGTTGCGGAAAACAGTACAGTACCTCCTCAGGAAATTAGAAGTAGAATTAGCCATTTCTCTTCTAGGTATATACCAAGAATAATTGAACGTAGGACTTATACAACTATTTGCACATTCATATTCACGGTATCATTATGCACAGCGACCAAAAGATGGGAATAATTTAAATGTTTATCAGTGGATGAATGGATAAATAATATGTGGCATTTGCATATGATGGAGTATAATTTGATCTTTAAAAAAACGAGAATTCTGACACATGCCAAGACATGGATGACCTTGTAGATCATTATACTGAAGTCAAAAATACAAAGATCGAATGATTGTCCTTGTTTGAGGTAACTACAGTAGTCAAATTCATATAAATAGAAACCAGAATAACTGCCTTTTGATGAGGGAGAAAGCAATGGGGAATTATTAATGGGTACAGAATTTCAAGTTTACAAGATGGAAAAGGTTGTGGAGATGCATGATGGTGATTGTTGCACAACAATGTGAAGGTGCTTAATTCCAGTGAATTGTACACTTAAAAATGGTTTAAAATGTAAGTTTTGTGCCTGTTTTCCTAAAATTTTTTAAAAATAAAAAGCGATCGTAAGTAGAATGAGTCTTAAAATATTTAAAAGAGAAACCCCTGCCTGTGAGCCAGCTGGAGCAGGGATGGGGAGAGCCAAGAAGGAAGCAAGTGCCTGCCGGTGAGCCTGCCAGCCTGCAGGCTGGGGAGAGGAGAAGAGGCTGCTCCCTGCCCCACCTCGGGACCAACCAGCTGACTGGAGGAACTGTAGTGTTTGATTTGCTTTGTAACTCTAAACCCAAGCAACTATTTAGAGAACAACAATGTGCAATATAGTAATTATTATAGATTTCCTACTATCTTATCACTGTTTTGATTCGTTTTATTGCTGTTTTATTTCCTTTAAAATTAAATGAAAAGTGGGGAAAACATTTAAAATAGAAAATTTAAATGATAAGAGGCTATATCGATATTGATAATTAACTACAAAACAATCTGAAGATGTTCTCTAGGATGTTTCCTAAAGGTTAAGGTATATGTCGATACATTGTATGTCATTACATATACACTGTATTATACTAGCATATGCCCTATTATTTAATTGAATGTGAAGCAAAAATGTGGAAATGCTTTTTGTTTATGAAAATTTTCAGGACATGATAGAGAAGAATACAACGAACTCAGTCTGCTTGGGTTTTTTTGTTGTTTTTTTGCAGATCTGTGGCCGCTTGCTTATGTGGTTTCAAGACACAATGTGGCACAGAGCCTCTTGGAAACTTTGGCCTTGGGTGGCGCTGCTCCTGCTTCCTGCTTCCAGTGCTGTGACTGTCAGGGACAAGCCAGGTATGCAGGCCACCCCTTTGTCCAATTGCCAGATGCTATTTATAGTTCTTAAATTATTTAAAGTAATCATTAAAACAGATTATGCTGAGGTTGAAAGGGCTATGGGTTAGATCCACTGGTGTAGAATAAATAAAAAGTCATGGTTTTCTACTAATCACCTTCACATAATTTTTCCTGACAACTTCTAAAAGTGACCTCATTCATTACATGCATTTTATACATCTAACTAAACTTTCCTATCACTTTTACAAGTGTAAATATATGTATGCCTGTGTTGTTGTCTCTTTTTCCCTTTTAATAATTACTTGTTCAAATTGTTAAGTACAGAAACAGCATCACTAATTAGGACTAATGAGTATATATATATAATCTTAATTAGGGGAAAGAAAATAGAATAGGAAATGAAAAAAATTACAGTTTGTCAGTTTTGTAGTATATCACACAAGGAAAAACTTGTCAGATCTTTTGAGCGCCTTTTGAACTAAATATACAATATTCAATTGTAAAATTGCTAAATTTATTAATCTTTTTATAAATATTTCCAAAGGACTTAATGATCATTTGAAACATATATTTACATCTCTGATTTATAAAACTGATTACTGTGTGGTTTCTTTGGAAGGCTGTTATTGAACATTGAGTATGTATACATTACTGAACTAGATGTACTTCATATTACACAGCTGAATTACACACACTGAAGAAGTCATCTGCTAGGGAAAAGAAAACCTTAATTCTCCTATGAAAATGATCACACATAATGTATTCTGATAGTGATCACATATGATGATGTATCCTGAGTTTGAATCTTATTGTATTCTTTTGAATTTTTTTAGTAATTTTAACAGATGTAGACACTTTGCTAGACACAAGTTTGAGAACACATAAAATGAAAATAGTCACTTATAAAGTTACAACAAAACTTAGTCTTTCAGAGATTCATGTCTTTAAGATTTTACACTAATATAGCAGGAGATTCACTTCTTAAAATAATCTACATGAAAGTTTAAATATTCTATTACTGTATAAATGATATCCTGTGGATGTCATACAAGCTTGGGGAAAAACACTTTATTTGTTGAGAAATCAGCAGGGACTACAACAACTACAGCTATGGTAAAAAAAAAATGGGGCAAGAGAGTTTATTTTGATAATGTTGCTACTTTTCTAAGTTTATGTGTCTTTAAGGAACAGTATGAGCTGGGCGTGTTGGCTCACGCCTGTAATCCCAGCACTTGGGAGGCTAAGACAGGAGGATCATTCCGAGTTCGAGATCAGCCTGGGCTACAAAGTGGGCTCAAGGCCAGCTTGAACTGCAGAACAAGACCCTGTCTCAAAAAGACAAGGGCTGGGGATCTAGCTCAGTGGCCTAAGTGCCTGCTTGGCAAGCGTGAGGTCATGAGTTCAATCCCCAGTGCTGCAAAAAACAAACAAACAAACAAACAAACAAACAAAAAACAGTATGTAATGTGCTATATAGTTTGAGTAGGAGAGGGGACTTCTTCACTAGAAAGGAGGGTGAGTCTTTGGGTGAGTGGGAAACAGTTTTTGGCACATGCTAGTGTGTGACCAATGTTCTGGATGATAACAGTGATCTGAAGGCTCTAACGTAAACAGTTCTCCAGTTTTAGTGCGAGCAGGAATCTCCTGAGATATTGATTCCTGAGTGCCACTCTCAGAGCATCCCGTTAAGCGGGTCAGGCTGGTGCAATTTAGTCACTTACATCTTTAACAAGCTTCCCAGGTGAATTTAATGCAGAAAGCCTGGGGGAAAGCTCTTGGAGAAACACTCACCTTTGGGATGATTAACTGACATTTCATTTCTCTTTCTTCCTCAACGGGTGATCTGGCATTTTGTGCCACTAGGTTCCTTTTATTTTATCGTTTGTTATTTTATTTTACTTTCTGCTTTTAGTAAATTTTTTTTTAATTGGGGAAGAATACTTACCAAGGTATCTGTCCTCATGACACATTTTTTGACGTATAGACAGAGTATTTTTAACCACAGGTACAATGATTACAGCATCTCTGTAGAACCTAATCATTTCATGTAACTGAACTTCCCTATCTTGGAGCCCCCAACATGCTCTGCTTTTGCTGCTTTAGTTTCTACTATCTTGTTTCCTTAATCGGGTTATATCGTATAAAGAACCACCAAAATGCGTATTTTCTGGTCTTGTTTGCTTTACCGAATTAATCCCTTTGAGAGATTTTCCTGCGAACATGCATTTAAAATTATCTGAATTCTAACAAGGTTCACACAACATGTGGGACGGCAGGAAATGAATGGAAAATACTATTCGAGCTGCTTTTTACCATGCCATTTGGTAGAAGGTGCTCATGAAGCAATGCATACTGAACGCGCCATGGACATTGCTTCAGTTCAAGTATCGCTGGCATTAATTGAAAATGTCAGCACAACATTGTCGAAGGGATTCTTGACGCGTAAGACACGCTGGGCACGGCCTGCTGGGGGCTCTTCTTGTGTCTCCGGTCTTGTGTGTCTGATTCACGGTGCAAGTTTCCCTTTTTAGTTTCCTCTGTGCAGACCTGTGCGTGTGGTCACTCACCATTTTCCGGAGGGAGGTGATTACATCTAAAAATAAAATATAACAAATCTGAGGGAGAGGCTAGGGTTTCAGCTTTGGAGCCTGTGAAGTTGTCAACAGTTTACTGTTAAATCTAAATATATGAAGGATAAGTTGAGTCTTGTAATTGCTTTACTTTATGGTGTGTTTAATGATTATCTAGAATAGTGTCCCAGATGGGACAGAATTCCAGAATAAAATGGGAAGATTCAATAACAACTTGAATTTTAAACACTTTGAGGTATAAGGAATTCAGTCATTTCATATTCTTTTATTAATTTTACTGTTCCATTGACATTATGGTAAAAGGCATAGTTGTATATTTTCATATTGCTAATGAACTTGAGTGTCATAGTTTCATTTCAGTTACTCATCAGAGGAAAATGATAACAAGAATTGTATTAAAATACGTACACTGCTAGGTAATCTTAAAACTTGCTGTAATCAGTCATTTAAAACTTTCCTCTGTGATATGCACCTATATGTCAATTAATTAGTTTCTTCTATTTTCCTTAATGTGTTTTAAGACATAAATATTAAATTATCCTAAGAAAGTGATAACCAAAAGCCAGAGGTTAAAGAAAACAGGCTAACCTGAGATGACTGAATGCCATTTAAGTAATAACAATTTTAGCTTATAGCTTATACTTCCTATAAACTGTCTAGATGGAACTGATTATAAATATGGATTGAAAGCTATACACAGAAACTCTACTAAAATAGCTTTCTACTAATTTCCACAGAAAGTAGTCTTCTGAAATTCTGCTTTTACTAACTGATAAACACTTTACTCTTAAAATCAGAGCAAAAGTATGCTACTATATAGAGAATTTTCTTTTATAATTCTAAGAAATTCTAGAGTTCAACATACACAGTACCATGTAAAAATCCTAGTATTGACAACTGTACTTAGTAACCCTTAAATTTGGAAAATGAAGGAAAGCATCACAATGATTACGTAAAGAATATAGGTCCTTATATAGCTCCTAACCAGGTATTTTTTTTTTAATTTTTGCTCCTTATAGGAGTGTTTTTTAAAATCTTATTTTAAAGAGAATAAAACAAAACAAAACAAAACAGATCAGAACAGAACAATGTAAGCAACACAGGACTTCAAAGCAAGACAACAAGAAATCAACAGTGGCTACCATAATCTCTTGTTTTCTTTGAAATAGCTGTCCATCCCTTCACACACAATAAATTCAAGCAAAACAAAATAGTATTAAACCAATCAAAATGAAAGAATGAAAGCAGTACTTACCTGGCAGGGGAGATACCATGATCACAAAGGTGGTTTCCCCTGGGCGAGGCTTATCCATTGCACTGCGGATGTGCTGACCCCTGCGATTTCCCCAAATGTGGGAAACTCAACTGCATAATTTATGGTAGTGGGGGACTGCGGTCACGCTTTCCTCTGGTTACCTGTTTATGAAAGTAAAGCTTTCAACAAATAAAAACTTTAAAAAAAAAGAATGAAAGCATTACGGGACTTCAAAACAAGACAATAGGAAATCAACAATGGCTACCATAATGTCTCTTGTTTTCTTCAAAATAGCTGTCCATACCTTCACACATATTGAAATCAAATAATAGAAAACAGACTAAAACCAATCAAAAGAAAAGAATGAAAGCATTACAGGACTTCAAAACAAGATAACAGGAAATGAACAATAGTTACTATAATGTCTCCTTTTCTTCTAAACAGTCGCCCATACTATCACATGTAATAAAATCAAATAAAACACAACAGAAGAAAACCAATCAAAAAAAAAAAGAATAAAAGCATTATAGGACTTCAAAACAAGATGATAGGAAATCAGCAATGCCTACTACAATGTCTCATTTTCTTCACAGGTATTTTCTTTTGGAGGAATAGTTTTGGATCAAACATAAACAGTGAAGGTGTTTTTGTTACCCTTTGTGACTTTCCTTAAAAGTAGCTGTTCCCATTTTTTCTTGTTTCATCACTTTTTCATATCATTTTTGTTATATTCTAGTCCAGTGCACTTTGCCTATTTTTGTAAATCATTGTTTTTCTCTCAACCTACGTTACTAGATATTCTTTTATGAGATGTATTGGCAAAGTCTTGAATGCACAGGAATCCTC
>RJWT010030018.1:0-14766 GCA_004365215.1 Cuniculus paca | reverse complement strand
TATCCATTTATTGTTGGTAGTGATTTTTGTCTGACATGAAGTGTTGCTGGCAAGAAGTCCTAAGATAGTCTATTTTTTATTTTCTTTATAATTATTTGTCTTTTGTTATTGCTCAAAATGTTTTTATTTTTTAGAGTCAAGTATTTGTATAAATATGTCTGGTTTGTGCTCTAAGTTGACAATCTAAGATATGAGTTGTGTTCTTTCAATGTATTATAATTTTTAAATTATAGGACAATGTCCTTGAATTATAATTTTTGGTAACTGTTATTTTCTCTCCGTTTTGGTTTTCTTTTTCAGGAATGCCTATTATCAGTGTAAATTATTTTCTTTCTTTTTTCAGTATTGGGGATTGAACGCAGGGCCTTTGCACTGAGTTACATCCTTAGACCTTTTTTATTTTCAGACTGGGTCTTGTCAAATCACTAAGTTGCCCAGGCTGGGATCCTTCTGCTTCAGCCACCCAGAATGCTGGGGTTATAGGCATGTGCTACCACCCCAGCTTCTTCGCTTATTTTCAATACTTGTCTCTATCTCAAGTAGTTTCCTTTGAATTTTCACTAGAACAAAAATCTTTTTTTATACTTATAAGTTTTTATTTCTAGTACAAAACAGACTTACAAATTTTTGTTTCTGGTATGTTTATAGATATTTTTAAAAGAAAGCTAAATCTTCCAATTTTCATACCTTCTAAAGTTTTACTATTGTCCCTGCAAAATCATGAGTAACTATTTGTAGACTAATGAATGAATAAGTAGTTGTAAAATTATTAAGAATGGCTGAATGTTTGAATAGTGCCTTAAAATCGGTCCCTCTTTAGGTCCCTTGCCATCATAATCCTAGGAGAATGGTACAGTAATCTAGCATAACAACAACATAAATACTTAGTTTCAGAGACTGTGTCATATTATTTATCATAGAATTACACAGAACATTATTTATACTCGATTGACAAGATAACAGCAACCTTTCCTCTTTTTCTCTCTTACAAACAGAGCACCAGTTAACAGCTGGTTTTACAATTTTCCTTAATTGTGTTTGACCTGAGTAGTTCTTTCTGATAACAAACTAAAGTAGACAAGAATAGGGAAAAAAAAGAGGGATGGTTTCATATAACCATAATAAAGTCTATATACCTCATGGCTCAGTATTAGCAGTATGTTATTCTGAAAGAAACAGCAATCACAAATAATATTAAAATTAATTATAACATTAATTCAAGAATTTTAAAGAATAATCAAGAAATTATCCCAAACTTAACTTTTTTTTAAAGAATACAACCAAACAAAATAAAACAGAGTAGAGTCAATCACAACAAAACAATGAGCATGGTACATGACTTCTAAACAGGGTAAAAAGCAATTGATAATGGCTACCATAATGCCTCTTGTTATCTGCAATATAACTGTCCATACCATCAGGAATAAGTAAAGTCAAACAAAATACAACAAAATAAAATCAGTAAAACAAAACAAAATAAAACAAAGCAGAACAATGTAAGCAATACAGAACTTCAAGATACTAGTAAAACAGCAGTGGCTACCATTATGTTTGTTATCTTCAGAATAGTTGCCTTAGAATAAAAATCTTTTCCTTCATTTTCACTTATTTACTCTCTTAAGGAATTACCTACATATTTATTCATCCATGTTTTCTTTCTTCCTTATTCCTTATTTTTGAGAGGCTTTTTTTATGTATTTCAAAAATTTAATTATTTATATTTTATTAGTACATGTTTGCAGTATGTAATGTTTTTCGTGTGTGGAGTTGGTTCATGTACATAACATATCTTAATTCATTTTTTTAATCTCCTTTCCCTGCCTTCTTCTCCCTTCTTCCATGTCTTGATTTCCTTCCCATTTAAGAAAGATCTATCTCCATATTTCCTAATTTTTGTCTTTATTTTTAATTTAGATGTTTCATGTAAGAGGAACCATATGACATTTAAGCTTGCATGTTTACTTTATTTCACTTAATGTTGTGGTCTCAAGGTTCATCCATTTTCTTATAAATGACTCATTTGTATTTTACTTTTTTTCTGTGTTCTGTGATCCATTTCTCAGTTTCTTGTAGTTTTGACTTATGCTATAAATGCCTTTTAGTTTTGAAATAGGATGTTACAGTTTTGATCTGTTTTATGCTTTATTTTTTCCATTGGGAAGGATGTTATTCTGCTCTTTAGTCTTACTTTTGCTTAGTATTGTTTCATGTAGAATTTAACCTCAATACATTACTTATGCTCTTAGTTATATGAAGTTAATTTCCTAGAAACTTTAGGAAAAAACTGTGCTTGAAACCAGATATGTTTTCTAATTTCACTAAGCAACCTCTTCTGTGATTTTGAATTGTGAAGGAAAAGCAGCGGTTTGCTTTCTGAGGTTTCCCAGGTGTAATCCTATTTGGACTTTTTTCTTTGCCTTTATTTTTCTTGTGCTGGTCAATTAAAGTTCCATTCCAGTTTCTCCTGAGTCTCAGGCCTTCTCCTGGAAGGGATCTCTATTTAGTCAGCTTTGAGAGTTTACAGAATTTAGAACTTGACTTCTCCATTTCCCTCTAGTCTCCCTGCAGCTCCCTTGGACTCATTCACAGTCAAAAAGAAAATCACTCCCAGCTTCAGTGCCATCCTCAATCCGGCCTGCCAAGCTTTATAATGAGCACTTGTTGGCTATATTATGTTATTCATTAGTTTTGGGCCCTGCTCTCCAGTTGCTTTCTTTTAGTGCAATGATTCCAGGCAGATTAAAGAACTATGCTCTTGCTCTGTACTGATCTTCCAGAATCTTCTACTAATGTATTTTTGGAAAAAAAAATTGGTTTTCTTAAGGTGAAATTTACATGTAGAAGTCACCAATTTTGTGTTTCTTAAATTGTTAGCAATATTGATTCATTATTATATCATTTTTAGGATGATAGAGATTAACCTTGCTATACATTAATTGTCAGTGACAATATCTTTTTGTCTGGTTTGTTCTGGTCTTTTTTTTTAATCTATTAAATTTAGTATCTTGGTAATTTTACTAAGCTGCTAATTATTAGGTATCAAGTGTTCTAAGGTACTCTATATCTATTAGATACAGTTCAGATTTAAATATTAGAGGAACAGATTTAAATATATATGTATAGTATATATATATACACATATGCATATATACAAATATATGTATATAGTGATTTACAAGGCACGCTTACAATGGCTGCCTGCAGAGTCAGGTATGGAAGAATGCACAAGGGCCGTGTGTATGCTGGAGAGCTGGATGATCCAGTGAAATGTAGAATACATGGAGCTC
Source organism: Cuniculus paca (assembly GCA_004365215.1). Taxonomy (NCBI): domain Eukaryota; kingdom Metazoa; phylum Chordata; class Mammalia; order Rodentia; family Cuniculidae; genus Cuniculus; species Cuniculus paca. The sequence goes on along the minus strand of RJWT010030018.1, from coordinate 11,479 downwards.
ATTTCAGTCATGCAGAGTCCATATCAGGAAGCTAACGGGTCTGTGTTGTGAATAGTCTGCACTGGAAACCAGGAGACAGGCATCAAAGGTGATTGTGAAGACAGGAGGAGCTCCTTCAAAGGAGCAGAAGCAAGTTTCTTCTGCCCCTTTTCATTCTATCAAGGCTATAAGCTTATTAGATGGTGCCATTGACACCCAGGATGGGTTTTCCATCTTCAGTATGTCCACTATCCAGTCACACTCAGAAGTGTGCTAAGCCCAATCAGCTAGGTTTTTCTTATTCAAGTTGACACCATAGTTAACTTCTCACTATTGGTTCTTTCAATATGTAAATTCATGATGTTTTGGAATTTCTAGAAACTTTTTGTATTATAATTTAAAATTTATTCTGCTCTACTGTCTTATTTTTCTTTGGGGGGGCCTTTATTATGCATATGTCCAATTTTTTTTCTTATCTTCTATATATTACTTTCTCTATAATACTTTTTACCAAATTCTTTATTTTCTTTTCATTCTCTTGGTTTTTAATTTCTCCTTTTAATTTCACTTAATGTATTTTTAAGAAAATCTGTTTTCATCAGGGCAATTTATAATCTAGTCTTCAATTCTGAAATGATCTTATTTTTTTCCTTCAGTTGTTTTCCTGAGTTCAGTTAATTCTCATTTTATGTTTTTTAAAACTTTTGTTCCATTTCTGTTATGAGTTTTTTAATTTCTGGTTTAGGCTATCTTTCTTCTGAAAATGCTGCTTTCATACTATTTAATTCAAGTTGGAACATTGTGTTATAGTTTTCCTCGGCCATGTGTTATATTTGGGGGGCAGTTTTTTTAATTACTTGAGAAATTTTGATTATCTCTGTATTCTTGTAGCTGCTTTGCTTGGATGTTTTCCAATATTTTCTATTTGCCTTAAAATGTTTTTTAGTTTTTCTGGAGAAGTAATAACAGCAGTTCCTATGGATGAGGGAAAAGAGTTAAATTACTTGTTAAGTCTCTTCAATTTTGTACAGTGATGTGTATTTTCTTTGGGCACAAGGAGGCTCCTGGTTTTCTGATTGCTGTCTATTATTTCTGTATTGGTCTGTTCCTTCCTGCTCTTCCTTTACCCCATGTCACTCCAGGAAACACTAAACACAAAAAACAAAACAAAGTGCAATGGTAACTGGAAATTGAAATCTCAGTATAAAGAATTGTTAACTAGTGGTAGGTAGTTGACTACTAAAGAGATATGAAGATAACTCTAAGGAAGTAGCATGTTAAAAAGTTAACTATTACTTTTAAATGGAGGAAGAATGGTAGTGGGGAATGAAAGACCTGAAAGAACACGAAAGTCAGGCCTCTCTGAAGGGGAACAAATAGCTTGCCTGTACTGACAGGACTTGCCAAAAGACATGAGCTAAGTTGCACCACCACTGCTGAATCTGTAGCTGGAGTTGCCTAAAATCAGATTCCAAGTGAGCCTAGCAGGATTTGTGGATGTGATTGGAGATGCCAAGGTTGAAGCCGACTGGAGTGAGTCACAAGTGGCCACCAGATGGGGACAGAACAGGCTGGAGGGACAGGCAGTGCTGGTCTGTGAGGGCCACTAGACTGCAATGCTGAAAGAAAATGGTAGGCTAGGACCTGGAGGAGAGGTATCCTTCTTTGTGACTATCACCTTGAAAAGCTACTTTAGCTTGCTCCTTTGATAAAGTCTTATATTGCACCACATTTAAGACTATCCCATTTCAAGCACCTTATTTTCCATTCCAAGTTGCCAATGGTGTTATCTACTCTTTTAGATATTATCACAGTAAATCTCAATGCAGAGGAATAGAATCTTCTCTTTTTGGACGTGAATTTATGTATATTCTGCCATTTCCAGACTTCACAACCTCTTTTTTATACACTTTCCCTGAGTCTCTGCTCAGGCATGAGGCATGGATGTGTCTGTGGGTTTTCGATATTTACTTTTCCATTTACCTGAAAAATCAGTTTTGTAGATTTCTTAATACTCCAGTAAGCTACTACTGTATAAAAGGAGCATTTAAGGTACATTTAACAATATATATTTATTCTTACTTATCCTCTTTTCAGTCTGCTGGGATTTGGCTGATCTGGGATGCACTTAGCTAAGATTATTTGCAAACTATGAGTTGGGTCCAGTTTTCTCTGCATGTTTTCATTTTCCCTAGTAGTCATTGCTACTGTGGCATGTCATTTTCATGACATAAAGTAGTACAAGAAACCAAGATCTTCTACAAGGACACATTTAAAATCTCTACTTGCAATATATCCCATTAACCAAAGAAAGGCATACGATATGACCAATTCCAACATCAATGGATCAAAAAATGTTTTCTTCCTACATATTAGAATAGACAAGAAGTGAATTTTGCTCAACAATGATCTCATTTCCTATAGTCTTTGTTATGATTTGTATTTAGATATCCCCTTGTTATAGTTTGTGTCTAGGTGTATCCTCAAAGGCTCATGTAGTCATGGAGAGCAGGCTTTTCTGAGGTGGCTGAATCTAGAGTTTGTGATTGATTCATGGTCCAATGCTGGGATGAAGGGTGTGAATGCTACACCTGCCCTAGGGCAGGTAGCCTGCATACAATATGAGGGACAGAAAGTCTTGTTTCTCCCTTGTGGCTTTTGCTGTCTTCCACTGCCATGAACTGTTACCCCTCTGCCATGTGCCACTCTGCCTTGGATCCAGCCAATATTGGACTAAAACCTCTACAAACTGTGAGCTAAATACACTTTTCTTCCTTTAACTTTGGGTGTTGGGTATTTTATCTTAGCAGCAAGAAAAGAAACTGGACACCTCTTAAAGAGTCCTTTAAATCATGGCATAGGCTTTAGGTCTAAGATCTCATGATCTGCATCAAATATGGATGTGACTCTTCTTGATTCAGAGAACTTTGAACTAAGAAGACAAGTTTCGTATTCCACCTCTTCACACTCAATCAGATACGTAATGGTAGACCAGAAATAAATAAACCATAGAACTGAAAAGAGCAAAAGTGACAATCACATAACACATAGTCACCGGTCTATACAAATTTTGAAATCCTCTCAGCAAATGTCAGATTCCACTACATAGGGAATAGAAATTTGGCTCTGTTGAGCCCCTATGGGAGTATTGCTAGATCCACCATTTCTTGCTGTTTTGGGGAAGTCTACCCTTTGGGAGTTCCTTCTTGTTTTATTGTTTGACTTTAATCAACACTATACCCAAAGTCACACACACACACACACACACACACACACACACACACACACACACACAGAGTGTTATATCACTGTCTCTTTCTAGAATTAAATTGTTGCAAATTTGGAAACACCATGGTTCTAAGAGTTCATGTTCTCAAGTTTTGTAGTTGTCCTTTTATTTAGAGGAAAAGGCCTACTAGATGTTAACTCCATTTTTCCAGAGAGATAGGCAAGTCTATAGCCACAACCTGATTGATATATATTGATCAGTATTCTGAGGCATGTCTTACTCGAAGCACCATGGGCTTGGCCTTTTCTCTGAGGCTATGTCATAATGCCAACACCTTTGATTTAGTAATAAGCACTTTTATTTTTCAACCCTGTAATTTTCCTCTAAATTTTGCTTGCAAACTGCTTAGTATTATTCTGACATAATCTTCTTCATGCAGTACCTTATTGAATGTATCTAATAGCAACCAGTGCACACTTTCAAAAATCTACTTAAAAATGTCTTCATTCATCATGAAATATTAGGTTTATTTACTGTCTCCTAAGATACTGTAGGTGATAGTTTACCAAATAATTTGTCACTACATGATACAGATCACAATTTTTCATCCTTATCTAACAGTTTCTTCATTGCCTACTTTCTAATCCCAAAGCTAATAACAAAAATTATAATTGTTTGTTAAAGCAGTAGATTTTTTTCTTGTGGTACCAAGAATTGAACTCACGTTCTCATGCTTGCCCGGCAGGCATTTAAGCTGCTGAGCTAAATCCCAACCATTTAAAGCAATAGCTTATTCTTGGTTCCAATTTCTGTATTTGTAATCTACTGTTTAAAACTCAGAAGCATAAAACAATACACACTTTCATTTATGATTTTGCAATTTGACTGAGATTCAAGTGGTCTAGGCTGGATTCATCTACACTTGCTTAAAAGGTGTAAGTTACATCCAGATCCTCTTCAAATGTCTCTATATTTTTAAGACAAACTTCTAAATAAGGCATACTCTTTTCATGGCAAAAGACAGGAGGGCAACAGACCAAACCCAACTATTCAAGTACACTCCCAGCTTCTACTTCCATCAATCTCAATACCCCTTTGGCAAGAATGATTCTTATCATTACACTCAGTAGGAGTGGTGGTGGAGGTGATTATTAGGTGGGAGGGTAAGAGTGAATATTTGCTGAGTAGTAATCAAATTATCTAATTCATTACAATGTGACTTCTGGTTATGCTCCTGTGGATGAGGGATTTTGCTATTTTTGTTTCACTTGTCTATTTGGTTTTTGGAAGGGATAGGAGAAATTCAGAGTTAGGCAGCTGCCATTATCCTATGGCAACCCAAAGGTCTTCTGTCTAAATAAACAAATGACTTTTTATTTGGCCTAAAATAGAAATATCCACAAAATAAAGATTTAATGTGTCAGATGATATATTTTCTTCATATACTTGACTACAACTATTAAAGTTTTAGGAAAACTTGCTGCATACAGCCCTCTGGTTTACCAACTGGGATATATGTATAAAAACTTTTGCACAAGCATTGCATTGTATTATAAGATTCCCTAAGCCTCTGAGGTAGTTGACTTTTGTCCTTTCCACTTAGACAAGAAACTTACTCCACTCAGTATATGTTTCTTCATCCTACAGGTCTTAATAGCCTGGGTGAAGGTTTGGTTCTAGTGTCTGGCAGTGGTAATAGCCAATATTGCATAGTACTTATTGTCTCTTAGAGGTGTTCTAAGTACTTTCAATATTATCTAATTTAATCCTCAGAAAAACGTCTCACATTGTTACTGTTATTTTCTCCATTTTACACACAAGGTAAGGGAGACACAGAAAACATAAGCAACTTGCAAATAACCACATAGTAAGAGGCTAAGCCAGGACTCAGGCAAGCTATAGTTCTGGGGTCTATGTTTCTAATTAATCTGTTATTTTACCTTTAATGCCATGTATTCAGAAATCGCTGAGTAAATGTATGAACTGAATGGATTATATGGTGTCTTAGTCTATTTTGTGCTTCTGTCTAATAACAAATATAACTGAGACTAAGTTATAAAGGACAGACATATATTTCTCACAGTCCTGGACCTGGGAGTCCAAGATCAAGGCTATGACTGGTGAGGGTTCAGTCACTGCCCTCCCAGGCTGCTGCATCCTCTGGAAGGGAGAAAACTGTGCCCTCCTACTGGAACGTGGAACCTGAAGCTTGCTGAACTCTGTGTGAAACTTCTTTATAAGAACCTTAATCTGGTTAAAGGGAGGAGTCCTCATGGCCCAAACACCTCTTAAACACCCCACACCTACTGACATACATTTTTCATTTATATGATGACTTAGCTGAAGCAGGCTAAAAAATTTAATTAGCTCACAGTTTTGGAAGTCCAAGTGTTAGCAGGGTACTGAGGTCCTGTTGACTCTTTCCAGTGACCCTTTCCAAGCTTTTTTAGTCCTGTACAAAGAATTGGACAAGTTAAGTGAAAAACATAGTGAGGTTTTTTATTCATTATTAAAGATATTAAAGTTAAGAAAAGAAGGCTGAAAAAGTAGACTGAAAAGAAGTGCCCAGAAGAGGAAGTGAAGACCAGTTAAAGTAGGAAAAGAAATAGAAAGGAAGTGCATGCTATAGTGTGCAGAGCAGTTTCAGAGCAGCCACAAGCTTAATGGCCAGCATTTTTACATCACAATTTTGACATCTGATATAGGCCATCCTATCAAAAACCTGTTCAATCTTTTGCCAGCAGAGTTGAAGATAGCTCTCTCTGATTGGTACCAGCTATAGGGTCTGCACATATTTTGGGTCTCCATATTGACTGGCCATGCTCACGTGCCCAGCCAACTTGCCATGCCCTAATCTCTTGCCTCATGAGGGCATGGCACTGGTATTGACTCAGCTCTGCTGAGGGCCTCCTTGGCTAGATCACACCATGGTGACTGATAATGGTGACAGTGCAAGCTAGAGGAAAAGATCATATCTCTAAAAAGGAATCAGAAAACTGGGTGGGGTCAGGCTTGGGCTTTAATAAGCACACACTCTAGGGAGAATTACCAAAAATTGAAGAACTACGGTAATCCCTCCCAAGTGTAGTGTCCTTCACTGGGATTCACCGCTCAAAGATTCCACACCATCTCCCAATATTTCTGCCCTGGGGACCAAGCTTCCAACACATAGCACTATGGAGGGCACGTTAAAATGATACCTATTTTTTTTTTTATCTTTTTGAGACAGGGTTTTGCTATGGAGTTCAGGCTGGTCTTGCACTGACTTTGTAGTCCAGGCTGGCCTTCAATTCACAGTGATCCTCCTGCTTCACCTCCTGAGTGGTGGGATTACAGGCATGTGCCTCCATTCCTAGCATAAGCGATACCCAATATTGATGTTTAAGTTTTGACTCTTAAATTTTGGAGGGGAACATTCAAACCATAGCACATGATTAAGCAGAAAAAGCCAGTCAGTTTAATTCTATTATTTGGTGTATAAGATTCTTTATAGGATGGCCCATCTCTCTGAAGTGTGAGGATCTGTTTGTTTCACAGGTGGAAATCTATCAGCCCCATCCTCTGGTCAGCTATTTAAGCAGTGCTCTCTTTAAGAAGAAAGAAATACAATCTGCTATTTATTTTGTACTTTGCATGCAGACCAGTATTAAGTCACTACTAGATAGAAATGGACACTTTCCTTCTCTCTTCCTAGATGCACTTCATGTTGAATCCATATCAGATCCTCTAGTGAGACCGAGGTGACTCCTGAATGGGTTAAGAGCTTCAGGCATAATCCTGAGGCACCCTTAGGAACAGATGATCTGCTTTCTTTTTTCTTTCTCCCCTAAGGCAAATATTAGCTCAGTTGGCTCCTAGAATTTATTTGTGCTTAAAATAAATTAACTAGAACCAAAGAGCCTTTCTCAGGTGTGGGTATCAGGCTGGAATGCCCTAAAGACAGTAATCCATTTCAATTCCAATATTACTGCTTGTCTGCCCACAGGATGGGAGCCCATAACATTTGGTGTGGTATTTGGGCCAAGCACCTTACAGGCTTTTGAGCTGAGAGTGCCTCACACTTTGAGTTTTAATATAGATTTCTTTGCCTGCTCACCTGTGCATAATTGTGAGGGGCACCAGAGCAAGGAAGAGTAATGTGACCTTCCAGGGCTGTGGAAACAATCCTCTCCTCTATGAGGATTTGTAGGTTGAGGGATGATGCAAATTAGCCTTTGGATTATTCTTCAGGGTGAAGTACTTGAGACCTCAAGTTACCTTGAAAACATTTTATCCTTATTTCTCAATACCCAGTAAGAGGAGCGTTCTGTCACCTTCTTAATTAAGGAATTCTGAAGTCCTTGAAATAAAATCATATTCTATGCTCTCATTTTCTACCCCAACTTCACACTCTTTTCATCTCAGTACAGATAAGCATCAAAGGCATATTTTAGTTTGAGCAAAGACCAAATAAAATAATTTATTTCATATCCATTTAATGGATATTTATTGAGCACCTATTAGATAGTTAAGAATTTTAATGGAGCCTTTAATGGTAAGTTCTGGAAAGTAGGCAAACTAGGAAAAACTGGGATTGCATTTCAGATTCATTTCTGTGACCTAGGTAAACCGATCTCTCAGTTACTCCATCTTTCGATGTGTGATTGTAATGCTATGCTATGAGTTTTAAAAGTTCTATTATGAACTATGTGTACCACAGAACATTTCACTTAATAGATACTTAACAAAGCTTCTGGTATTACACTTCACTAGTACCATCTGTTTTTTTCTCTTTTCTTCCTCCTCCCCAGCTACAATGATAATAAAGATAATTAAGGTATAATCTTTGTTCTTGAGGGACAAGTTCAATGGGAAAGTAGGCTTGCAGAGAGATGAACTCTAATAAAATGTGAAAAGTCTACCGAGAAGTATGAAAAATTTGCCACGGGAGTCCAGACGAGGAAACAACTGATTTTCTAATAAAAATTAAAGCCAGAGAGACTAGGAAAGTAGTATAACTCTGCTTCTTTACCTTAAAGGTGAGAAATCTCAGGCCCAGAGAGATCACATGACTGGTTCACAGCATAATTGTGGCTGAGAGTAAAACTCAGAGTGCCAGATTTGCTGCTTGGTGCATACGTCATGCAGAATATAGGATAATCATTGACACAGGAAAGAATAGATTTCATGTCAAACAGCAAACTACAACGCTGAAATTAGAGTAGATGAGTAGAAGGTAGAAGAGAGTTGTGGAGCTGAGAGAATCGGGAAATGAACTTGTGTTGGCCAAGCCTGCAATGTAATTGGGAATTTGAGTATGTTTCATGCTCTGATGAGACACTTGCCATCTCAGGAAGTAGCTTTTCTGCCCCCAAAGCCATATTTTAAGAGTGAATTCCACAAGATAGTACATTCTAAGGAAGGGAAGAGTTGAGGGGAAGAGCTAGGAGCAGAAAGGGGTTTGTCCTTAACAAAACAGCAGGAGGGACATGACTTTGGCAGTGAGAGGGAGCTGCAGTGAGAAATAAAACCATATTTGAATGTGGCATAAAAGCTTTATTTCATTGTGATCCAAATTAAGTCTTTAGATTATGCTGCTTTTTAGCAAGTGTCTGAGAATTATCTATGCCTAAGGAATTGTCTTCAGAGAGCCTAACCAGGAACTAACATTTCTTTCCTGTTCCCTCCTGCCTAGGAAGAGGTGAGGAAATTGTGTGTGCGTGTGTGTGTGTGTGTGTGTGTGTGTGTGTTGGGGTTGTCCGTGGATTTGTCTTCACACTGTTGCAGGTGGCTTCAGGATTGGCCTGAGAAATTAAGGATGTATTCATTTAGTTCCTCTTCAACCTGCCAGTATTTCAGTTGCATTGAGTATTTTAAACTCCAGAGCAAAAAGAGAAGAAGCAACCCAATTATTCGAGTGTTGGAAATGAAAGGAAGAAACTGTGACAATCACTCACTTTGCTCTCCATCTCCTACATTTGGTTTTACTGTTACAGGACATTGATTTCGCAGGTGTCCTAAGAAAAGTATATTCTCTTCTTTTGTTTTATAGTGAAAATGATTGAAGTTGAGTTGAGCCTGAAGTCACAAGAGAACAAAGATGCACTGCCTTGAATCCTAACTCCGCAGTTTTCTTAGGGTAGTTTCACTCCGTTTGATTCTTTCCTAAACCAGTTAGTAGTAGATACTCTCATCAGAATGGGGCACTTTTTCATTTTCAAGGCCTCTTTGTTCTTAATACTAGAGTCTAAGGTAGAGTTTTTCTATCTCACTTAAGAAAAGAAGTCCATGTTTAACTAATAGCAGAAATGAAAAGTATGTGCCTGGGTAGGTTCTGCTAACTCTTACAAGGTTGTCTCGGCACACTTTAAGACAAAGCTTACTGATTCTCTGAATCTCAAATATAGTATTAATAGGATTTGCTTCTTGTTTTCTAAGGAGAAAAAGAAAATACAACAAAAATTCTTCTGGGAAAGTGTCCAATATTTAAGCTAATGTCTACTTTACAATTCCTCATCTTCCAAGGCTACATAATTACAGGGAGAACTTTAAGAAATTCCTGATGTATATATTTGTTCTTTTAGCTTAAATTCTCTTCCTCACCAAAAAGGCAGGGAGGGCCGGGCTGTCTGCCTTCAGCACCTTCTGCTCTCTCCGTTCAACTACATTAGGGCAAGCCATCCTCGGCTTTGTAAATTCTCTCCTTGCTTTTCACTAAGCTGCTCCTATATCCCCTGATTGTCTTATAAAAATATGGCAGAGTTCTAAGCTTTTGCAATTCCAAAGCTCTTGAGAAACTTACAGGACAGAGGCTGCAAAATTCCTGATGTTCTGCTTTACTTGATGCTAGCAAAAGTGACAAGTGAAAACGGGAAACTTTCAGCCCCAAGAGGCTGGCAGCCTGTGGTGTCTATGCAGACTGCAGATGCGCCTGAGGAGTTTGCACATCTAGTGTGTCACCACCTCAGAAAAACAAAAACAGGTAGGAAAAGAGAGCACAATATTTGCAAAAAAAAAAAAGTGTTGGAATACAGGACAATGACTGTGTCACTGAAGACTTGGGCAAGACGCTTAACCCCAATGGAACAAGAGATGTTAGCAGAAGAGGCAAGGGGAGAAGACTTACTTGATTGCCCACTCTGAGAATGGAAGCTGGAGACATACAAAGTGTTTTGAAAAAGTAAAAAATATGAACATTTTAAGGCTGGCTAATGCTAAATTATGGAGGAGGTCTTTGGGAATTCTTTCTGCTCAGTATAAATGACAGAAATTTAGTGTGATTCATATACCTAACACCTGTCACATGTTGTCTGCTGGCATGGATGCCTCACATCTTCTTTTATTTTCTGCTTCTTCTTGTCAATTATAGTCCTCTTTCAATTTCTGAAGAGTTTCTTTCTCCTCCTAGCAGTTCTTTCCGAGTAGATTTTGTTGGTCTCTTGCAGCCTCAAGGGAAGAGCTTGTGCAATCGAACAGAAGGTGTCCAGGAGCACTCAGACTGTCCCAGGGAATGCATACTAATTCCCACAGCTGTTGCTAGAGATAAGCCAGAGGTGACACTTTCCTGAGACCCTAGTGTCACTTGACTATCCAGGTATCCAGGAAATAATAAAAATTACTAAAGGTAAAGGGAGAAAAAGATAACAGCAACACACCTCATTTGCATCAGACAAGAGGGGAGCTTTCAGAGAAAATGCTGCCCTTTGATTACACTGAGAAGAATGGAAAATCAATGTGAAATGGCACTAAAGAGCCAGGGGCTTGGCCTGGCACAATGGCGCCTGCCTATAATCCCAGGTAAAGATGAGGCACGAGGCAGGAATTTGAGGCAGGAGGATTGCAAATTTGAGATCAGCTGTCTCAAAATAAAAAGATAAAGAGGGCTGGGGATGTTGCTTAGTATTCTGTGGCAACAATCCCTGGTACCCACCCCACAAAAAAAAGAAAAGAAAGGAAAAAGAAGTTGAGCTTCATCATTTGTTTCCTTACTTCGGTTGTTACCAAAGTCTGGCTCTCAGATATTTGGAGGTAGCACCCCAGCAGCAAGAGTCAGAGCCCAGCTGACAGAGGCCTGAGTGCTGACCTGACCATCCACTGTCTGGATGAGCCATCATCAGACATGTTCAACACTCCAGTGCCTCAGTTTCCTCATCTGGAAATCAAGGGGCTGAAACTAGGTCTGTGGTGTCCATCTCTTCTCTAATAGAAGCAGAAGGATTCTTCAGTCCTCCTGTGTTTCCACTGGTTATATTTGTCTTCATCATCTTTGTCTCCACAGTGCTCCCTGCCAAC
>RJWT010030017.1:0-14756 GCA_004365215.1 Cuniculus paca | reverse complement strand
ACCATGACCGCAACCGCGACCGCGCGCGTCTCCAGGCTCAGCAGGTCTTCCAGCGGGGTGAATCCGGCTCCAGGCTGAGGCGCTGCCAGCCACCACCTTCTTCTTCGTTTAAATTCTTTTCATTCTCTTTGTGGGCTTCGAGTCATATTTTAGATTCTTCCTTGGTTCAGGGGACCCACTTGCTTCCTTCTTGTCCTCTCCATGATGTGATATTCCAGCATCTGAACTGTTTCTCTCAGAGAGACTGTTTACTCTGCTGCTTACTGTTCCGCCATCTTTAGCTCATCCTGTGTAGTATATTTTGAAATCACATATTGTGATGAAAAGTGAATTCTTTAATGAATCGGCAAAGAGAATTCTAGAGAAAAAAATTGACTGTTTCTTTTTAATTCATGATTTCTTTATATTCTCAGTGTTGAACTGTTTGTCTTTTTTTTTCCATTTCAGTTCTAGGACATTTAATGTTTCTTAAGCTAGTCCTTTTTGGGAAAATTACAGTTACTACCTAGAAAAAGGGTGCAGAACTTTAGGGTAGGATTTCTCTCTCAAATATTTCATTCTATCCATTAGGTTGATAGGAAGAGAAAAATTCATTTATGCCTACAGATAGGAAAATCCAACAAATATTTCAATGTTTTTGATGGAAATATTTTTTAAAGTCACAAAATTAATATATTACTCTTTGAATATTAGTATTTTCACTTGAGTGTGTTTGTATGTCTGTGGCTGTTCTAGATCTCTTTCTGAATTTATTTCTAAATGTCTGCTATACTACTTTACTCCCTCTATTCCTCTTTGTTCTTGTTTTGATCTCTGTGTTTATTTTCTGAATACTTTTTATTTCCACATATTTGGTCTATTTTGTTTAACATTAAAATCAAACTGTGAGTAGATGTTTTATTAATTATACTTATTATAAATGATTTATATTTTTTGCTTTTATTTATTAAATAAATAGAACATTATATAATTATCACCCTTGAAATTTCCTAAATTACAAGAAAATTCTTTTCCTTAGACAACATACCTCAACTGATCATTTCTGTATGTGTAGTGGCCTTCATTATTAAGGAAAATTCTCTCTACTGGGTAAGATCCTGGATAGATGCTGTTAGGGCCCATTTCCTCATTCTAATCTCTTCGAATTTAGTAAATGGGAAAGAGAAGTGACATTTGGATTGTATCTCCTGTCAACTCTCAGGACTTCCCTACCTTGGTCCAGGGCCAGGACTCTGATGGAAAAGTAGCCTCAGTGAAGCCACCCTGGACCTCGCCTCCCTTCTCTGCAAAATGACCAGCAGACTTCTGAGACTGTGCCACCTCCTCCCTCCTTAGCCACATGGTGTGTGGAGTGGGACTTTCTGTCACTCTCCCCTTTACTTTACCTTCCCTAGAACTGAGATTTCCTAGGATAGCTTTCTTTCTGCAGAGTCCCAGTGCCTCTGTGTGGGACCCATGACTACCCGAGAAAAGACAAAGTGTGAAATATTGGGATTTCTCCATCCATGATGAATCCACCTTTTTTCCCTTGTAAATCCCACCAGCAATGAGTCCCTGACTCTATCTTGGAGCCCTAACTAGAAGGTCATAATTTCTAAACTGTACACGCCACATGATGAGCATGGCAGAGCTTGCTGGCCTTCACCAAGGGCCATCTCTCCTTTATTTCCCTCCCTCATTGCAGTTAGATGTGCCCATGTATCGGGACTGCTGCCAGTGGAATGTGAGTGAATGCAACATAGGCCACTCTGGCCTGGCCACAGACCTCACATATTTACTCCTATTCTCTTTCTCTATTCTCCCCTAGTGGATCAGTGCCCAGACTGACTTTGGAGGTGTCATATTTTAGATGACAGACCTGCCATTTGCTTAGATCTGCATGGAACAGGCCTTTCTCCCCCACATCTGGAACTACATTTTTTAATAGGAGTGAAAAATTTAACTCTGTTAAGGATAAATCCTTGCATCTTGGTAATCGTGACCTTTAGATTACCCTAATGAATAAATGAAGATAACCACATAATTGTCTAAGTGTTCAGCCCAAGACAGGACACACTGTAAGTGGCTTATAATTTCAACCTGAGTTATTGACTCATTGTAAGTGGTTTATAGTAGAAATAACCCTATGTTGAGCATTCTCAAGCCTAGTTTCTGTCTTGATACATTTCAGGAAGAAAACTAGTCTTCTCCTCCTATTTGGTAGCTTACCAGCCATACTTTGCTGCTCAATAAACCATCCCTAAATACAATGGCTTAAAACAGTAGTAATTAATAGGTAATATTAGCTTGCAGTTGTGTGGGGATGCAATCAGACATGCAGCTCTTCTGGTCTTGCCTGGATGCCCTCAAGCATTTGCAAGTCAATGAGTAGGGATGGAGTGGACTGATGTCTCATGGCCAGGGTACCTTGTCTTCTCCATATGGCCCATCCAGCAGGCTCGCTGGAGTGAGTTCACAAGGTAGGGCTCCTAGTGCAGTGAGAGAGGCAGTGAGCCCCAAAGCACAAGCACATGTCAAGCCTCCTATAGTCCCACAGGCTAAAGCAAGAGATGTGGCTAAGTTCAGACTCAGGGTGTGGTGAGAGAGACCTCCTGATGTGATGAAGGGAGAAATTGCCCAGTATTGTGGCCATTAGCCAGTCTGCCACTGTGGAGTCATGACGTGGTGAAGTCTTGCAAGGCTAAGCAACCATTTAGAAGGTAGACAAAGCACCAATGCGAGTTAAAAGAGTCTAGGGCCTATCTTGCCATTTTTAGAAAAATAACTTTGTTGAGCTAAAATTTGCATGCCACACAACTGACAAACTTAAAATGTAAGATTCAATAGACTTTTAGCACATTGACAGAGTTGTACAACTGTAATACAATCAAACTTAGGTCATTTTTCTTGTCTCACATCGAAACACTCTAGCTACCAGCTATTATCTCTCAATCTCTGCCCACTAGATCTAGGTAACCACTGAGCTACTCCGTCTTCATAGATATGGGCTGGGGATGTGGCTATTAGCACTTGTCTAGCATGCACAAGGTCCTGGGTTCAGTCCTCAGTACAATGCATAGATTTTCCTATTCTGGGAATTTTTTTTTTCAAGTTAGGCCACACTTACAATAACAGTAAAGACCTTCACATATCAAAAAAAAAAAAGTTAATCCTGCAAGGTGAACTCTCACCCATATTGGAATGAGACTAGAGAATGAATATAATAACTTTGTTTTCTTTCTTTTTCTTTCTCTTCTTTCCTACTAAATTTTTCACATAAGGGATATCATATGACATTCAAGCTTGTGTGCCTGATTTACTTCACTGAACATTATGGTCTCAAGGTGGATCCAATTTTCTACATCTGCCTCAATTTTATCTTTCTTAATGGCAGAGTAGTACTTCGCTGTGTACAGGTACCACATTTTCTTTATCCATTCATCTATCGATAGGCATATATGCTGATTCTAAGATTTAGCTATTATGAATTGTGCTGCTATGCCATTTTTTTCCATTTTTGCTGTGGGAACTTAGAAAAATCACTCACCCCTGCTCCCCATCTCAGATACAGAAATTAAGACACAGAAAAATTGTTTAGTTTAATAATCTTGAAGGTTCCATCCAATACTCTAATTTTATCCTTTTTTCCCAGCAGAAAAGTCAGGTTCAAAGCACATAGTATGGTAACTAAAAACATACTTGAGAGTGTTGTTTTATGGTGGTTCAGGGGCTCCTGCTGACCAGCCAAACCCTGAGGCAAGACTCAGAGCAAACCCCGTGGATGCCAGGGCTGAGGGCACTGCCAGGGCAGAGCTGTGCCAGCCCAGCTGTGGCCACTTCCAGCTCCTTTCAAGTTTAACTTGGGTGAGTGGGAGGTGGGAATCCATTTTTATTTCTGCTCTGCTTCCTGCTGATGGTGATTCTTCCGCTGAAGCCTGTGCAAGTTGAATCTCACCTCCCTGTCCTCCGCAAGGCAGGCCTCTCCTTTTATAGGTGTTTTCTTTCGCGGGGGTAGCAGAGGGATGCAGCCACATTTTCCAAACACAAATAAGGCAGCGCCTGGAGCAACACTGGAGACTCTGAGGTTGGCGGCTTCCTGGGGTCACGCTCCGTTGCTTCCCCTTGCTTTGCCTGCGATGCTGCCGCTCAGGGAGGAGCAGGTGGCAGTAGTGATAATTCTGTGAATTAAGAAAGTGATGAAAAAAAAAAAAAACTTGAAGGGAGAAGATATTGGGAAGAGTGTGCTGGGGCAGGGCAGAATTCTGAATTTTGTCTTGCACTCCAAGAAACATCTATAATGACAGGCGATTATATGACTTTTTACCTTCCCCACACCGCCTTCCCACACCGCTTCTCCACAGAGACTCATCCCAGGAGGCCTGGCCTGAATAGAGCCCTCTGTGAAGCCTCTTTTCCTCAGGCTCTGTGTGTTTCCTTGTAGACAGACCCACCGGCAGAGACAGCTGGAACGGAAAGAGTCACAGAAAGGCAACCTCCACGCCTGAGGTGGAAGAGGCTTTCCTGGGCTGTGGAGGAGCCAAGGGACAGAATGGCTGAAGAACTTCTGGATCCTGTTGCTAGCAACTCCCCTCATCCCTCCACCTGAACCCCAATTCCAAAAACTGCCATCCTGAGCCCCTGCATGGCTGGTGCCAGCACGAGATCTCAGAGGCCCAGCGTTTGGGATTCATGAGCTGAACTTAATTCTTTGCTTGAAAATGATGAAGATCATGGTGGTGATGGTGGCTGTGGTGAAGGAGTGGGGCGTAGTGAGGAAGAGGAAGTGAGATCTGGAAAGGAAAAAGACTAAAATAGATCTTTCCAAACTGCCCTATGAACAGGAGCTTTTGGAAGGGTGATCACGGAAACTCCTTGTATTCTAATATTGCCTCTTCTTTTATGATTTTTTTTATTTTAAAGAGAATAAAACAAATCAAGACAGAACAAAGCAAATTAGAACAGAACAATGCAAGCAACTCAGGACTTCACAACAAGACAACAGGGAATCAATAGTGGCTACCATAATGTCTCTTGCTTTCTTCAAAATAGTTGTCTATACCCTCACACACAATGCAATCAAACAAAACAAAATAGTATAAAACCAATCAAAACAAAAGAATGAAAGCATTATGGGACTTCAAAACAAGACAATAGGAAATCAACAATGGCTTTTTTTAATAAAGAGTGAAAACCAAGAAGAAATCATGCCCAGCAACTGGCCGTGTTTCCTGTGCTGAGAAGTTGTTCAGTAGAATACATATCCTAGGGGAGATTTCCAGTAGGGAACCCTTTCTTTGAGAATAAAAAAGTAAGCATCTATCAGATTTCCAGTAAGCCTCATGACTCAGTCTCTTGTCAAGTGTTTAATGACTGGGCAGTGACAAAATGAACTAGAGACTGTTGAAAAAGAGGCTGTGACTGAGTGCTGCAGTAACCATTACTGATAGCAGCTGGGGACAAGTGAGTGTGTGCTACGAGCTCCATCAAGGAAAACGCTGGGATGTCAGATAAGAAAGTAAGATGGAGATCAGGTAGATATAGATTAAAGAGGAAAGGGACGGCTCAGAAGGACAACAGACAACACAATCGAGTTGGCCAAGGATAATCTGTAAGTCAGTCAGCAAAGAGCAGTTAAAATGCACAGAATGCTTTTTGGTACAAAATGTACACTGTAGAACAGCAGGAGGAGAAGAAATGACTGAGAGTCTGACTGTGAGAAGGCAGGAAACGTGTGAGAGCTTTGAGTTTTGGATAGAAGGACCATGAAATGAGTTTTCTTTCTGGTATCCTATCTAATGGCCCCTTAAGATGCTTCCTGATCCACTAAGTCCAGGGCTGGCAGCGATGAAAGATTAGAAGTAATTGGTGTAACTAATAAATTTCCAGTTTTATTTGTCTGTGTCCTGCAAATAAAAGTGTACTTTTTAAAATAGCCCAATTAATTTACTAAAGTACTCATTGCTTTAATTGCAGGAAATTAGTTCTTTTAAAAGTTTTCCAGCTAATTCCAAGATAACTTGCTTACTTCATAATTAAGAAGGCTCCACCAAGTTACTGCTCTCAGAACAAAGAGAGAGCCTGCTTCAAAGGCAAATTCTGGTCTGCATCCAGCAGACAGCAACATTTTGTTGCTCTTAGAAGGAAGACTTTGTTTTGTTTTGTTTTGTGTTTGTTTATGTAAGTTTCCAAGAAAGCCAAGTTGGTCTCAGCAGATACCTTTTTATAATTCAAACAAACAGCAGATACCTTGTTATAATTCAAACAAACAGTATAATTCAACCTTTATTAAGTGCCTGCTGTGTACTAGACACTTTATTGGGTGCTATCTCTGAAGAGATATAGGTTTACTTATGTAATGGAGCCATCCAACATGCGCTAAAACTGCTTTCCGTTCCCCAAATGGTTCATGGCCTCTCTTACCTCCTACTCTCTGTGTATGTGGTTCCACTTGGAAGTTCACTCCTATGTTTCTTCCCATCCCTGCCCTCCAAACTCTTGCATTTTCCTTGGTTTGGCTAATTCCTTTCTCATCTGTATGCCTCAGGTGATGTTACTTTCTCTAAGAGACACTTCTCCCTCCAATCTGAATTTGACCTGTCATCTATGCAAACTACTACTGCAACATTACTTTTAGCAGTAATATGGTTACAAATGGTTAGTCCTTATGGAGTACTTACCATATTTTAAGTATGCTAAGTGCTTTCTATGCATCACCTCATTTTAACAACCCAGTAAGGTACAGGTGCTAATATTACTCATGTTTTAGGGATGAGAAAACTGAAGATCAGAGCAACTAGAGCTATTTATTCCTTGGGTCAACCATAATGAATTACCGCAAACTTGATGGCTTACACCTTGGCTAGGGATGAAACACATGGAGCCAAACAGTGTCTTTGTTGATACTGTTTTCCCCCAGTAATTCCTAGTTGGTGGTGATGTATTTTTGGAAACTGTATGTGGGATGGCTGTATCTGTCGAGCCAGGATATGGCTAATTCATACAAATGGAATCACACAACGTATGACCTTTTGTGTCTGACCTTCTAGAGATGTCATGATCTTTTAAAACGTGTCTTTCATCTTCCTTGTGTCCCCTCTAATCTACTCTCCAGAAGCAGTTTATATTGTTGTTTCTAAACCACAAAGCTGACTGTGCTACTCCCTTTCTTAAAATTCTCCAATGTCTTCCCTGTGCCCTTAGGATAAACTGTACAAAGTGCCTGCCTACTTCTGCAGCTCCAGCTCATACATCCCTTGAGCCTGCATGTGAATCTCACTGCCCACTGTGCCCAAACCCGACTCCTTTCCATCTTGCTGCCCTTAAACCTTGCTATTGGCCATAGTCCTTGCCTGGGTCACTCTCTGCTTACCCCCTACCTTGGATTAGATATGGTTTCCTTCAGGAAACCTCTAGATGGGTCAGTACCCTTGTCATGAACTCCAGTAGCCCCTCTCCTTCCAGTACAATAGCCACTGTCTCGCTATAACACTTGTTAGTGCAATAGTCTCCCCACTGGAATATCAGCTCCAGAGTGCAGGTGCCATGTAGATCTTGGTCTCTCTGTGTCCAGCATATGGTGAGCAGTCAGCAATATTGCTTTTATGCAGCAAGATGGGAAGGAAAATATTTTTAAGGGCCATTAAACAGAGAACTTTGAAAGAGAGATTAGATATTGGACAGTAGCTTTGTGTATGGTGAAACTCAGGGTATCCTGGAACACTAGTTTAGAATTCATCTTGTAAGTCAAGGGTCAACAAATTTTTAATAACTGTAGGGTGGGCAAACCCACAGTGGGTGAAAAGCCAAGGAGGATGCAGAGCAGGTGGTGGGGACAGGGTGGCCACAGAAAGCAGACGGTATGAATAAGGTTGGTCAGTGTCTGGTCAGTGTCTGCTCCTTACTGCCAGGTGGAGAGAGGGAGCCAGAATTGTCAGAATTCCTAGGTTTTTAAGAGAAGCCAGAAATTTGGATTTTGTGTGTGTGTGTGTGTGTATGCATGCGTGCACACGCGCGTGTGTGTATGCATGTGCATGAAATCTCTATTTTGAAATGTTGTACCCAAATCAAGATTTTGAAAAACACAGCATGAGCCAAACGAAAGCCATCTGTGTGCTGGATTCGGCTAGAGGCTTCCAGTGTTCAGCCTCTGCTAGAGACATTAAAGGTGACTGGACTGAGAAGCAGGAGATAGAAAATGGTGTGGTAAGGAGGTGTCCACGTAGGTGATATGGGGTGGATACAGGACTCAACAGGGGAGTCACTTGGAGGCAAGAGGCCAGCAAGGAGGCTGGCTCACCAATTCATGGCTCCTTCAATACATCCCGAACAACAGGGCTGCTCTAGAAGGGAGGGCCAAAGTGGCGCGTGCAGGAGTACAACAAAGCCTTCCTCTCTCCTTCTGTAATCTCACAACCTACCACGTAGGGGTTCCCACAGCACCTACTGTCTTGCCCCGAGCTGATGGTGGGTCTGCTAGTCACAGGAGTGTCATGTGGACCCTGGACTTCCCACCCAAGCTTGTGTCCTGGGTCTCTGTCTGGTTCCAGAGTCTCCTTCTCCACCCCAGGCTGATGTCTTGCATTTCTATGCCAGAGATCTCATCTTGATAACATACCCAGGGCTCCGGTCCCTCTGAAATCAGTCCTGTGGCTCTTTAAATTTTAATAAGAGACATTTTAGTGCTTTTTAACAGGTTTTTGTGTCAACTTGGCTGCTTCATTCATTCTCATCTGTCCCTGGATTCTCCAGCTTCATACTTTCCCAGGGTCTGGGGACACCTCTTCCATCCCGCCCTATTCTTTGATGGTCACTGCTGATGGAGGCAGCTGCCTGTTGCTCCTTTTGTTTTTGGGTGGGCTGTGTTATTCCTGGGGATGCTCCTATCCCTGAGAGCCTGCAGAAGGCTCTGGACTGCCTGGGCAGTCTAGCTGCCTTCCAGCTACGGGGCAGGCTCTGATAAGAGCTGTCCACCCTCTCCTTAGGGACAGCAGAAGTAAGGCTTGGGACACTTTCATGCTTTCCAGGCATTAGGTCGAGTGGGGGTCAGCTTTAAGTACCCCATGTTGCAAAAAGTACAGCCTCCCCTCCCACCCCCATGGGGCTGAAACTCTTAAAACCCCAAACTCACATTTATGTTAGAATAGAATAGTCTTGTTTTTTCAGTTTTCTGCTAGCAAAATTCTGAATGAATTAAGCAAGCCCCTCTCTTGGGGGCTCCTTGCTTTGCTATAACCCTGAGCACGTTGATCATATGGGCCTGGGGTGAAGCAGGGGGAGGACAGGAAGGAAAATTTTGTGCCTCACACCAAGAGGGAATCCAGGCAACTCTGACTGCCACTGGCGTAACTCAGAATTGACAATGCATGAAATTTGGGCAGAGAAAGTGCAACTTTCTGGTGTTAGTGTTCATTTAGTCTTGTACTTTATAGCTTAGTTAAGTAAGTTTAGCATTTCAGAATCTTAAGGTTAGAATAAACATGAGAGGTCATTTAATCCAACTTCAACCAAACACAAAAGTCCAAAGAAACTCTTTGATGCTTTATGAAAAAGACAAGCTCCTTGAGGGTAGGGACTCTTTTACTTATTCTTTGAATTCCTAGTGTATTGTATCATGACTGGCACTTAGTAGATGCTTATTAAATTGTTTTTTAAAAAAATATGTATTATTAGTGGACATTAATATTACATCATGGGAGGTTAATTTCAACTCCATTAACCTCATTCAATAGTTAATCAATATGTGGATTAGTTGATAAGAAGCAAATCACTTAGAATCAGTGGCCTAAATCTCCAAATGTAGACTTTTGTTCATGATAGATAAAAATTCAGCAGAAGCTACATCACAAGATTTGGCACAGATGCCAGAAACACCTAAATCCATGATTGTGATGAAGATGTCAAGACCATGTTAAAATTCTTATTTTCCATGCTGACATGTCAGAGGAATCAAAACACTTTGGTAGTAACTCAAATAGTACTAGTCTTTGCCTAAAAAAATAGATAAAAAACCTTCCAAGGCTTTGAAAAGACTTATCTTTCTTTAGATCCAGGTAGACAAAAGAATCATGACTTTAAGACGTGCTTTTAATATTAATGTTTTTAACATTGGAAATATAGATTTCACATCTGGGAATAAAGAAAAAAAAAAACAAACAAGGAAGGAATTTTCTCCCCCAGGGATTAGTGATTTTCTGTCTGAAAGGACAAATCAAGGGCGGTGGTTGGGCCAGCATAATTACAGCCACAGCAGGACTTGCTGATAGGAATATTCACGCAGGGAGTGAGCCCAAATAATGATATAAAAAAATGTCCAAAATGACGAGGGCCCAAGTTTTTGCATTTCTATGGTGACAGAAAATGCAGCATTTGCACCTTATTTACCCTTCTAGTCAACGGAAAGAATGCATGATGTTAGCCATGGTAAGATGTACACCATACATGCAAATATCACTTCAGATACGGAGCCCGCTGCTCTAAAAACAGCAAACACATACCAAGACGTGAGCGTCATGTGAACCCTCTACTCAGTTTACAATGTTTTGATGGAAAAATATGTCCCACTGGACCTTGACATCTTTTTTCTCAAAGACTGTTTTCCAATTTCAGTGGCAGAAAACCCAGGTGTCTGCTGCTTTCTCTGCCTCCAAAGTCACAGTGAGAGTGATGTAAATATGTTGTCACAAACGCACACTGGGGGAAGTTCAGGGTGACAGTAACAGTGATAGGATAGGCCAGAGGGCTTGTAGCATTGATAGGAAGGGGAAGGTGGCTCTGTGGCCACCATGCCTGACCCTGTTGCATAGGGTAGGAGAGGACATATCACGCCAGGATGACTTGAAAAGCCTTGAAAGGGTTCTTTTCTCCAAAGGGTCTCCTCCTGGTTTCAAATTGAGGGTTGAAATTCAGCAGTTACATTTGTCAATAACCAGTGATGCTGTCTCTTACGGATACCATTATTCAGAACAATGCTTTCGTCACCAAGTAGCTGGATCACCTAGGTCCCTGTAAGTTGATGTCCTGGTTTGTGTGGGTCTCCTGAGGATTGTACTCAGGTCAGACAAGAGGAGAGGAGAAGGAAGGTGTTTTGGGTTTTAGAGCTGCTAGGATGGCTTCAACATTTGGGGGCCTCAGACAGATGCGACCAAGAGTGGGATAAAGAAAGGGTCAGGAGAGCAAACAAGTAACAAACACTGATTGTAACGGTTACGTGGAGATACCAAGCTCTGAAAATAAGCTTACAACTTTGACCATGGCTTCTCACATTTTGAGTTTTCTAATATACCTCTTGTTGGCCTGACATCAAAGGTTGGGGCTGGGCTGAGGGTCCATGCTGTGTTAGAAGCCTCCACCCTGACTGTGTTCTGAGTTTGTTCCAACAGTATCTTTCCCAACTGCGCATCTTTGAAGGATCAGTATGTATCTACATCAGAGGGCAAACTTTCATTGTCTACCCAAATTTTCCATGCTTATTTTACTTGGCACTTCTGGACACCTTCCTTTTATTTCCTGTTATACGATTACTATTTTTGGTTGTTTCTAGCCCTGATAATCTTGTGGAAGGTTCAGAAAGCCCTGTCCAAGAGCAAGGCTGTTGCATTCTGTTCTTCCCGCTGAGCTCCCACTGAGTGGCTGGTGCTTCTGGCTGCCTGGTCACATTTGTCAGATGAGGCTCTGTGGCAGGGATGCTCACACTCGCAGATCTCAGGGGACCAACACAGAAAGTTTACTTCTCGTTTAAGCAAAGTCTAGCAGTTCCCCACGGCATCTTGCTTCCAGGTCTTGATTTAGAAATAGAGGCTCTTGACGTCATAGCAATGCCGTCGGAAGCGCAGGAGAGAATTGGGGCATCACATGCAATGCTGGCTGTGCCGTGTTTCAGTCCGGAAGTGATGGGCATCACGTATCCTTACAGCCCACTGGCCCGAACTAGCTCCAGGATCTGTCTGTGCTCCATGGGGGTGGGGGCTGCTGGGACAGCTGGCTGCGCTTGGGACTCATCAGTGAGCAACAAAATGCCTCATGAGTCTAATTTTCCTATGTGAGGTGGTATCTTTTACTCTGAGTCCCTAGCAGGAAAGGAAAATTGTCACGGCATCGGGGGAGATGGTGGTACAAGTGTATAAGTCTTGGTTTACTGCTAGAGTGATCCCTTGGAATCTGTAAGAGGCTGATTCTGGGATACCCCTTCGTATCTAGAGGTCCTCCCAGAGCCTCGTGTGCTTATAGGTGGGGCTTTGGCCACGTGACTGGATTAGGGATGTGTGCTACTGGGTGAGTCCACTGATGAGTTTACAGCTACATGCGGTGCTGGAAGGGGAAGCCAGGTGGGAGGAGGCAGTCAATGGGGGTGTGGCCTGGAATGTCTCCCTCCTCCTCCCTTGATCTCTCTTTGCTTCCTGCTGCCATACCATGAGCTGCTTCTCCTCTGCCGTGCTGCCCTGCCTTGGAGCCAGCCAACTATGGACTGAATCCTCTACAAACTGTGAGCCGAAATAAACCTCTCCTCATGGTTGTGGGTCTTGGGCATTATGTTTCAGCAATGAGAAAGTAACTAAGACCTCCCTCCTCTTTTCGATACCAAAATCAACAGATTCTCAAGGTCTTTATACAAAATGGCATAGCAAGTACATATAGCCTATGTATACTCCCAGTATACTTTAAATCATCTCCAGATTACTTATCCTTAACACAAGGTAAGTAGTTGTTATGCTGCATTGTTTAGGGAATGATGACAAGAAACAAGGTCTGTATTTTTATCTAATACAGATGATTTTTATTTGCTTTTTATTTTTGGTGCTGGTGACTGAACTCAGGGGCTCATGCATGCTAAGCGCATACTCTACCACTGAGCGACACCCCTGGCCCTTGATTGCTTTTTAAGTCTGCAGTGGTTTGAATCCTCAAATACGGAATTGGTGACTGTGGGGGCCAACCATACTGCCTGTGCAATAACCATGTGAGGTATTTTCATGAGCTCACTTTTATTTTGTAGCCTTACAAGTTTGGTCCAAGCCTGTGTCACCATCATGACAAAACGGTGAACAATTTCAGTGTAGACTTCTGTGCATTTTGATATTTTTGTGTTTGGAAGTCCTTATCTTAAGTTAAAAAAATGCTTTATTCCCCAGAACAAGATGAAAACTTGAAAGGAAAAAGAACATTAGTAAGAAATATTAACCATTTGAGAGAGAGAAACACTGTCTCCTCTTCCTTCACAGGAGACATGATACCAGGATTTTTGGTGCTAGGTGTGGTCTAAAGAAATCAGCTGGTGGAAGCCTGCTCCTTGGGAAAGCAATCATCATGTGGTAAGTAAGTTAATTGTAGACTTCTGTGCAGACAGGTAGGAGAAGGATACTCTTGGATGCTCCTTTCCCTTGTTTCTTCAATACTAACCCCTCCTTTTCTCTCTCCCATAAACTCCCTGGGATAACTACTCTGGGGCAGCTCCAGAGAAGGGATCTTGTTTCTGCAGCTAAGATCCTTAACCTCTTGAAGTAGGAACTGGTTTTGTTTATAAGACTGTCCCAGAATTAAGCTTAGTGCTTGGCACATACTAGCTCCTCAATAAACACTTGTGAAACAAAGACATAGAAGGAAACTTGAATGGCTTTTTCTAAAGTAACTTCCATGAAGGCACTGGACTCCAATTCTGGATTAACTAAGAAGACCAAGGACAGGAAGACTGAATAGTGATCAGGGGACTTTTGCAAGCCTGAGGTGGGGTGGTGTTCATCTTTCTGTTCACTCAGACTTATTCATACTGGCGTCTACTGATATGTTTGCATGTAGCAAGACTTCATCAAAGATTCTCAGGATGTAGAAGAGGGCAGGAAAGGGAAAGTATTAGTGGCATCTGCCCACAGGAAAAGCCTTTGGAAATAGATATGCTCATTGTGAAACAGGATTCAATGAATTGAAAGCGAATTCAGGAAGAATTTGATTCAAGCTTTCCTTTCTCTTTATTTTCTTCTCCCTTGCCTCCTATTGCAGAGAAACCAGAAAACCGAAGCCCAGAGAAGCTAAGGCACTTGTTCAAATCACATACTTGGCAGCAGATTTATGAACATATACCTGGTCTATTTCAAACTCAGGAGCTTGTTTCATTGCTCCCCTGGGACCATACTCCTGAGCTGTGGTTTTCAAACATTTTGGGGTCACTCTGATAATCTGATGAAGTTCTTCTGCATTTGTCTCACAGAATGCAGGTCCTCTGAACCATACCAAGTTCTACATATTCTGGGGATCCTTGTAACTCACTGCTCATTCTCCCCACTTCTGTTTGTTTTCATCATTGGCATCAAGCAAATGTCAGAAATGCCCCTGCGGTTAACTCCAAACTTAATTTTCATGAAGCATTTTGGGGCCAGTCCCTTTAAGGGTTATAAACCCAAAAGGAAATTTTCCCATTCTTTGAGAGAGTAGTGAGAAAGTTAAAACTGTGAAAGGAGGAAGAAAAAACACTTATAAAAGGACTAGTGTGACTGATTCCCCAAGGTGGCTGGGGCGGGGGTGACTTTCTGAGTGAAAGAACTTTCAGAATGGGGAGTCATGGATGACGGTGGGGACATTTGCCTCATTGCTCACAGTGCTGCAAAGATGCCTGGTTGCAGTCATAGTGCAAATACCTTGGGGAACAATGTCTCTCTGGCAGGGGGCAGATACAAGATGACTTAATACGTTTTTTTCCATCTCTAATTTCTATGATTCTGTGAAATGAAAGCATTAGTCATAGCCCTCCTGAAAAGCAGGCTGGGTCAGAGCTAGCCTGATCACAA
>RJWT010030016.1:0-14762 GCA_004365215.1 Cuniculus paca | reverse complement strand
TGTTTCTTGATCCATTCTGCCAGTCTGTTCCTTTTGATTGGTGAATTGAGGCCATTTACATTAATGGTTATAACTGATATATATTGGCTTGTTTTAGTCATGTTATCTTTCTGCAGTGGTTTCTTTACCTTTTCCCTCTGCTTAATTGTTTGCCCTGCTTGGTGTTCTTCTTCTGTTGATGTTTTTGACATCGTAGCTAGTTTCATGTTTATCTAGAGTATCTTTCAGTATTCTTTGCAGGGTTGGTTTGGTGGTCATGAAGTTCTTCAGCTGCTCTTTGCCATGGAAGTATCTTATTCCTCCATCAATTTTGAAGGATAGTTTTGCAGGGTACATCAGTCTGGGTTGGAAGGTGTTTTCCTTTAGAACTTGAAATACTTCACTCCATGCTCTTCTTGACTTCATTATTTGTGTTGGGAAGTCTGCTGTGATTCTG
The DNA here is from genome assembly GCA_004365215.1 of Cuniculus paca. NCBI lineage: Eukaryota > Metazoa > Chordata > Mammalia > Rodentia > Cuniculidae > Cuniculus > Cuniculus paca. The sequence goes on along the minus strand of RJWT010030016.1, from coordinate 14,326 downwards.
ATGGGCTTTCCTTTATAGGTGATTTGCTTCTTTTCTCTCACAGCTTTTAATAGTCTGTTCTTAAGTTCAATTTCTGGAATGCTGATAATTACATGTCCGGGTGTTGATTTATTTTGGTTATGGGTAGTTGGAGTTCTATATGCTTCACTTATCTGTATGTCAGTTTTCTTTCCCATGTTTGGGAAATTTTGAGCCTTGACTTCTTTAAATAGTGATTTTATTTCATTTGTGTTTTCTCCTTCCTTTTCCTTTACACCTATTAGTCTTATATTGTTTTTCTTTGCGTCATCTTGCAACTGCTCTATTGCTAATTCGTGATTCCTTGTTATTTTTAAAAGATGCTTCCTTTCTTCCTTACTATCTGCCATCATGTCTTCAAGGTCTGAAATTCTATTTTCACATTCATTGAGGTGGCTTTGCCAGCTTTCGATGGCCTTCTTGATTTCCTACATATCTCTTTGAATCTGTTTCATGCATTCTAATTCTTTCTTGTAATCTTCATTCAAGGTTTCCATCTTTTTGCGGTGTTCCTCTATTTTTCCAACTATATCTTCTTTAGATGTGCTCAGCATTTCTTTCATTACATTCATCATCTGTTGTTTTACCTGGAAAATCATTTCTGTCTTTAGTTCCTTTAGAGTCTCATACAGTTGTTTCTTTACTTCATTTGCTATCGTTTCAGAAGTTTCAGGTGTGTGGCTCATGTTTTCTTCTGTGTCCGTGTCTTTTTGGCTTGTTTTGGAAGGACTAGAGGTGCAAGATTGCATTTTGCTCTTTCGTTTTGTCATTTTCCTGTATTCCACTGTGGGAGGTGCATCTTACGTGTACAGTTTAGGTGCCAAGGCTAGGTGCTACTCGCAATGCACACCTTCAGTTCCAGCCAAGAGTATCACTCTGGCTGTTTTGATGCTGGGTGGTGTCTGGCTGGGGCCCAAGCATGATGCCAGGGAAGCTCTGAATTTCCCAGGCCAATGGTGAAGGGGTGCAGACTCCCACCTGTCTGTTGGTAAGGTCCCAAGCTGCACAGCCAGGTGGAATTCACTGTATGCACCCCCAACCCAAGTGAGGCCCAGAGAAGCAGCTGTCAGGCCGCTCTGGGTGAATGTGTGGGGGCTAGGCAGGACCCCAGAGATGTCCTGAATGGCCTGGGCCAATGGGGGACAGACACAAACCGAAGCCCCCACCAGGCTCCTGGGAAAGTCCCAAGCTGAAGGGCTAGGCGGAATTCACTGGTCACGCCCCCAACCCAAGCCCGTTGAGAGCAGCCGCAGCTGGGCTGCCCAGGGCGCGCAAGCGGGGTGCTGGGAGGACCCCAGTGACGCCCTGAACGTCCGTGGCCAGCGGGGGCTGGGCGCCGATTTCTATAGGTCTGGTCGCCCTTTCCCCAGGTTCACAGCTAGGTGGGGTTGGCTGCGCACGCCCCGGGTGGTCCGGAGCAGCCTGGGCCACGCTGCTCCTGGTGAGTGGGCGGGGCGCAGGCAGGCAGGGCCCCAGGGACACCCCAAATGTCTGTTGCCATGCCGGATGGACACAAACTCCTACCAGTCTCTTGGCGAAGTCCCAAGCCGCTGGGCAAGGCAGAACTCGCTGGTCACGCCCCCTCAATTTTGAATTTTAACATTTAGAATTTTACATATCCTTTAGATAGCCTACGGTTTACAAGTATAAAGAGCTTTCATTTAGTTTCATGTTGAAACACAAATTTTATCATAAAAATGATTTGAGTTAATAGTAGCTCTTAGACATTAATTCCTTGAAAAACAAGTTCTAATATTACTCAAGTTGGGGGAAAAAAACTGTACCCAATAACTTTCTTCAGCATGCAAGTTCCTAATCAAACATTTCCTACTTAGTTCTCATTTTTCTCTCTGTCTTCCTCCCTTCCCCTCTCTCTCTCTCTCTCTCTCTTTCTCTGAGTCACATGGTGTTAGTCAATGTTACTAAATCATAATGCTCCCCTTCTTCCTTCAAGACTCAGACAAAGAAAACCCCACCTCTGAGATGCTGGTCTTGAAACTTTCTGAAACCGTCACAAAATTAGTCACTGTCTCACCAAAACACTTTAGTGATTCATGAATTTGATTCTTTCCATGATTCTGGTCACAAACTGAGTTGGACAAAAACTGAATAAAATTCAGTAGTTAGGTTCAATGTTGACCTCCTGGGGAAATTTGATTAGGTTCTTGGTGAGCTTGGTTTACAACCAGAATTGTGGATAGAACTGAGTTTGTGAACTGAAGTACCACTGTATTCATATTTCTCTTCTTATATATTCCACATTTACTTAATGAATTAATGTCTATTTTTATCACAAGGGAGTTTCCAGAAAATACAATATGTAAGTCAAAATCTCTAGTGCTTATAATCAGACATGTGTGTGAATATAGATGTACATACATGTATGTTTATTTTTTCTTTGGCTGCTTCTATTTTTGGGTAGGCAAAGAAAAAAAAAGTCACTGCTAAGACCAACATTATAGAGATGATACTCTAGGTATTCTTTTTGGTCATATACTTAAATCCTCAATCTACTTTGAGTGTGTATGTTTTCATATGCATGTGCGTGTGTGTGTGTGTGTGTGTGTGTGAGAGAAAGAGACAGAAAAATCCACTTAGTATTTTTTTGCATACATATATAGGTATCCACTTTACCAGATACCATTTATTACAGACTATGCTTTTGCCTATTGTGAATTCTTAGTAACTTTGTGGAAAATTAGTAGAGTTGCATATGTGTGGAATTATTTCTGGACCTTCTATTCCATTCTTGTGGGTTATGTACTAAGTATATTGATATAGGAAGTTATCCTAGATTATCCATGTAGCCCAAATAATCCTGTCTTCAAAAGAAGAGATCAAAAGAATATTTGATACAGAAGAACCTAGTAAGACAGCAAAACAAGATGGTATGTCACTAGAAATAAATATCAAGGTAGATGCCATGAACCAAAGAATGAAAACAATTGTATAACCCCTCTCTGGCAGCTGCTTGTGCATGGTGCTGGTTCAGGCAGGGTGGGGCTTGTTCTATCTCCCCACAGTCCGTGATGGCACTGACTCATGGGGAAAGGCTTGGCTCTGGGTGTCCCTTCTCTAAACCCATGCCCACACTGTATGCCACCAGCTGATCCAGAGAAACACAGGCTGTGATGATAGCTATCAAGGTGAAATACAACTGGATGCCTGTGGTGCTTTGGTGTTTCACTGACCTTGCAGGTCTAGGGCCAGTGGTCTGATGATCTGTTCAGAAGATCGTGGTACGCAGCATGGCATCTGGGGAGGGGTCTCCTTCTGAGAGGGGTAGCCATTTTTGACTCCCTGTAGTCTCATTTTGAAGTCATACATTGCTCGTTATTTTGTTGGGTTGGGTTTTATTCTCTTTTATTTTGTTTGATTATGTTATATCCAATGACATGGGCAGCTATTTCAAAGATAGTAAGATATATTATGGCAGCAATTTTGTATTTACTATGGTTTTGTTTGGAAGTCCTTTATTATATCCATTGTTTTGTTTTTATTGCTTCTATTCTATTCTGTTCTGTTTGATTTTTACTATGTCAAAAGGTATCTGCAGCTATTTTGAAGACAACAAAAGACATTATGGTAACTATTGTTGATTTTGTAATGTTGTGAAGTCCTGTATCACTTACTCTGGTTTTTTCTGATTGGTTTTATTCTGTTTTGTTTTCCTTGGTTTTATCTACTTAAAAAAAAAAAAAGCCAGGCATGGTGGCCCATCCCCACGCTGTAGGGTATACTTCTTTTCATATTTTTACCTGAAGCAAACTCACTTGGCAGAGCCTGTTTCTTTACTTACATTTAATAAAACTTTGCTAATGTTTATGCTTGTCTTTACTAATTCTTATCTCAGGACAGAAATAACCTAGAAACCACCTCAGAAGACTCCAGCACCTCCTAACCCCCAGCACCTCAAAACCTGGTAACAAAATGGCAAACAACTGAGATATTAGTCTGGTAATAAAAGCATCTTGAAATAAGGCAGAGCAATGAAGAAGAAAAGTGGAAGAGAAAAAGTCCTCTAAAATACCAATATTATATAAATTTTACATAAAAATCATTTTAAACCAAAAAAGTACAAAAGACAAAATATAAACATGAAAAAATATAGAAACATATTTGTTATTTTGTCAAATTTAAATTTCCTCCACCCAGGCATGAGTATTTCTCCTTAAGTGGTATAATTTGAAGACTTTTCAACATCTTAGGAAGCATAAAGGTGTACAGAATTTAAGAAACAGGTCATTTGATAGATTGTAGATAATTTAAAGTTTCTAATTCTCTCTGCAGGAGAACATGCTATGAAATTACTCAGTCACTTCTGTGTTGTAGACTTGTGGAGAGACTACAATAATTTCAAAAGTTTGTTTCATCTTTGGTATCCCACAAATCTTTGCTAGGGCACTTTATAATACACTTTCTTAATTATCTTGATTAGTAAAGTTATAGCTTTCAGTTCCTAAACATGTTCTTTTTGTTCAGAAAAAATAAACTTGTTCATATACATTTGTAGCTGAAATATTTTAATCATATGAAATTTAATTTAGATATAAAATTCCTAAAGGTATTAACGTGTTATTACTCTTAAATCACAGAAACATTCTTTCCCATTTTTGTTTTTTGTGGTGGCCTTGCATAAGTTAGGCAAGTGGCTTGCCACTGAGACCACACCCCCAACCCCACAAAGAGATTCTTTGGATGATGATGATGATGATGATGATGATTTTGCTTTGTCTGCAGTCTATACCTACTTACATGTGTCAGCAAATTAATTAAATTATAATAGGACTAAGCCACAAATACTAAGTTATTTCTGGGTGAAATATTAATTTCGATAATTGCTCTCAAAAGTAGCCATAATTTATCAGGAATCGGGTATAAACATTATATTTTGACTTTGTTTTTCGATAAATTAAACTTTATGCTAACCCAGTTAGAGCTGGGTTATATGGAAAACTGTTTTCTCTTCATTCTTGCATTCTTTTAGAAACATTGCTTGCCCACTTATAGCAATGCAATTTCATTTCCTCTAATCCTAAAATGTCTATGAAGCCCGAAAGAAAACCAGGCTTCTGTACTATTTGTCTGACTATATGTTGCTACTCTATAGATCTACTTTCCTTATACACAGTTTTTCTACTGAAAAGAAGGGCCATTAAGAAACACACACACACACACACACACACACACACACACATAACACACACACAATCTAAACTTTGATACAAAATATGTGTTGACTCTTGTCATGCCTGAACTAGTCCTTTCATTCATTTACCAATCTATACTGATAGCTTATAGGAGCCAAACTCTATGTTGGGCTTTAAGGATGGAGATATAAAAATGATTTTATCATGAATTTCCATAAGTTCTTACTTTAACAAAATAAAAAAAGTCCTGTGTGGAGCCAGGTGTGGTGACATATATCTGTAATCCCAGCACTTGAGAGGCTAAGGCAGGAGAATTTCTGCTAGTTTGATGACAACTTGTGCTACATAGTACCAGACAAGCCTGGACTACAGAGCAAAAAGAAATCCATGTAGAGATTTTTTTTTTTAAATAAAGCTAGATGTAGAGTTTAAGAGAAGCACAAGAAAAGCAGACTTTTTTTTGTTGTACTAGAATAGACAGCGTCTATCTGACTCCAGATAATGAGAAGTCTGAAAGAAACAAGTTATATAGACTATGTAATCCTGGAAGTTCTTGTGGGTTGTAGTAAGAATTGGGTATATAAAGGGGAGACAGATAAATAATGCAAGCAGGCTAGTGGCACAATAACATTTGACTTTTAGTATGGTAACTATAAACTTGGCATAATAGTTTATTACACAGGTATTTCAAGAAACAGTAGTATAATATGGACTACCAGTAGATAGTAGTAGGTAGCACGAGAAAAGAGGAGTTTGAGAGATACTTCAGAGGCAAATTATTAAGAGCTGATGCTTCAGTCATGCATTCAAAACCATGTTTTGAATACCTATCTGTGAATATTCATGCAATCTCTCAGGTGCTATGAATATAGCAGTTTAAGAAATGAAAGAAAAATAAAAATCTTTTTAGCTCTTTTGGAAATTTATCATCCAGAGGAATGAAGACTGGCAAAGGAAATAGGAAGGGATAAACTGGTCCAGTGTATTAGGGGAGTCTGAAAGAACTGACATGAAGGGATACTAAAAAGAGATGTGACCAAGTTAGTATGAAGGAATGGCCAAGAAGAGAAAAGAATGTAGCGTGTTGAAGTATAGAGATGTTTTTATGTCTCATTCTTTAGTAAAACACTGTGGCAAGAAGCATAGTTGGGAGTAACTCACTTAGGTATCTTAATAATAATATACATGCTATTTTGCTGGCCAAATTATGTAGTCCACGGTCAACATAGAGGCAGGGAATACACAATGTACTGTGTCTTTAGGAAGTTCTAGCATTTATTGTGAAACAATACTGGATAAATGTACACAAAAATTCATTCTTAAGCCTTTTAAATAATAAAATACAATTTTAACATTTGTCCTCACAATGATTTTCCCAAAGCCAAACTTTGCTTTATCTGTGGTTTTAATTGTCCCTGAAATTCATTAAATTAATAATATAGTATTTATTAAGTTGTATTCTCACAGCTATGTGAATCAGCAGGAAAACTCATCGTGAGGAATACTGTGCTTGTGAGAAAGTCTCCCAAATACAAATGAAAGACAAAGTCCAAGTAAGGATTTAAAAGAGGAAAGTGTGTATCATTCTTTTTAGAAAAACCAGACCAGAGTCACTATTCTGTGGCTCAGTTTGTCCATAACAAAACTTAATAGCTAGTAAACATATGGATATAAAAGCAATACTGTGTCTTTATTAGGGACAATTAGAAGTTTCTGTTCTCTTAATAGATATATATCATCTTCCTAGAGGTGACACAATAGTAAATTTTCTCTATTTTAAGAAAACAATGTTGAAAAGATATACCATTAAAGCATCAATAAAAGTACCATGAAAGTTATGGAACTATGGTAAATTTTGACCAAATCATTTTTTTTATTTATTTTTAAAGAGAATAGAAGAAAACAAAACAAAACAGAACAAAAAAACAAAAAAACAAAAAACAGAATAGAGTCAAACACAATACAGCATTTCAAAACAGAACACAGAAAGCTACACAGGTCTTCAAAAGTGAAAATCCTTTAGATACTCTGCGAGCCTTTGATAATATACTGCAAACTGTCTCACTTATAAATATATCTTCTTTCTTGAAGATATTATTTCTCACCTGAATAATTTTTTTTCAAATTAAAACACATGCATACACACATCCATGAAAAATTAGAGGTGAATGATAGATAACATATAAAAAGATATTTATATGTGGGATAATTTTGTCAATTCTATCTCCAAATCATACCATAAAAATTCCTCTATTATTGTCACCATTCTTGTCTAACCAGCTCTTACATTTTACCTAGACTACATGCAATAATAGTCCCCAATGGCTCCTTGGCCTTTTTGAGTTATTCTGTGGACAGTAGTCAAAAGTGATCTTTTAAACACATAAACTCAACCACTTCACCCTCTTCATCCTCAGCTGCCACCTGAACTTGGATTAGATTCATATACTTGGGTGGTCTCAAAAATTTCTCTATCCTTCAATCCTTTTTCACTCAACTGTATTCTCACTCTTTTGCTCCTTGCACTCAAACTACAAAGCTCACGCTCTTCTGTCTCCCTTTCTGTCTACCAGAACATCTTTCCTAACTATCACACCTACTGACACCTACTGACTGAAGTGACTTTTTTATGTACCTTTCATATGACTGCCACCTTCTCACACTTCACACCTAAGATTTATGTGAGAACTTTCCTAAAGTCTATCTAAAGGTTTTCTAATCAAGATACAAAGTTCTTTTTAAGCATTTGTACAATAAACTCCACATGTCCCTGATTTCCCTATAATTCTAACATTGTAAACCCAAATCACAGAACAGGGAGCAGGTATTCCATATACTGGTTTTGAAAAATAAACCAATACACACTCAAAAGTCATAAAATTAAATTACAGCCATCAAGTTTTGGCTTCCTTAAAATAGATCTATTGCTTGTTAGTAAAATGTTTAATATTTATAAAAGTCAAATCACTTTAAACAACTCTAAAGAGTAACTGAGGAACTATATTAGGGCAATTATGGCACCAGAGAATCACTAAAGTTTAAATTGAACTCATAAAATGATATGGGCATATGTTAAATAAAAATCAACTTGTACATTGGCCATAAAGAAGAACTGTTACCTGAATTGTACAATAGAACTGAATTCAGTACCATTTCTGACACTAATATTCTTTTTAGAACTAAAAGGCCCAAATCTACCCATTTGTTTACGGAATTTCCAAACACAAAATCTCTTTCCATATGCCTCTGTAAAACTCCTACCCTATTTAGTCTTAAAAATAGAAAACAGCATGAAACGTAGAAAAGTTTCAGAAGTTTCATGGTAATTCTCACTCTCAGCCTCATTCACCAACTTTTTCCTAGGTAAATTTAACCTTCACTCCTTTCTCCGTTCTCTTGTATCTTTCAAGTTCTTTCAACAAAGTCTTTAAAAAGGGCAGTCTTCCATTTGATTAACATCTCACGAAGCTTTCCCAGACTGCCTCCTTTCATTTCTTATCATTTCATCTATTCACTCGAGTGCATTTATACCTTGTATGTAAAATGTTCAAAATCAATTTTCCCATTGATATGTTGTTAACTACATCAGAAGAAACTCAAGGCCTAAAGCCTCCCATGTATATAGTGAAAATATCAAAAAGTACCGTAAAATATATGCATTCATTGGGTGCTTTGGTTTTCTCATTGAAATAGAACAACTGCTCACTACCAGTACCATGTAGCTAATATACAAAGGTGCAGTACTGAGTAAGGAGTCAAAAACCCAACATCATCACAGTCCAGACAATCACTGGGATATTGATGTGTGTATTTCTATTTTATGAGTGGCCACATACTATTGACAAAGAAGAACAAACACAATCATTAATGAACAATGTTATGAATTCTAGAACTTGGACAAACCTCCTGAGCTTTGACAATGTTCTCATCTGTTACTCCTCATCCATCTCCTTACCAGAGCTGCTGCAGGAGGAAGGGTCCACAGGTCTTCCATTTTTATCAGAGCAGGCTATTGCTCGAAAGCGTACACCTTGTCCACATTCTTGGCTGTCTCCTTGTACCCGCAGTCCCCGCTGAGGCTCTCTTCTGCCTTCCGGAAGAATGCAATCTGACCAGTTTCCATAAGGCTGGGATATAAATACATCACAAGGACACAGTTCCGTCTCTACAAGAGGGTACAGGTCAGCATCCTGGCATTTCTCCTTCTTTCTGCTTTTCCCTGTTCCAATAAGAGACATTGACATATCAGTTTTATATCCGCCATTTTACTGAGATTCATTCACATTTTTGTTTTTACAAACTCTTAGACCACTAAACCTTAGATAAAATAAAGTTTTTCTTTTTTCATTATTTTTTTGCCCTGGAAGGTAAACCCTAACACATGGAAGCAACTCCCAGGGCAATTTGAGGTTAATGTGAAAACAAAAATGCTTTCTTGTTGAAATATGGTACAACGTGCTAAGAAAATGTTTACTACAGGATCAATAGCTAGGAATTTCTTATTAATATGTTTAATATTACTTTCTATACATTGTGTTGATAACAGATTGATTAACCTTATCTCCATTGTCCTTGAAACTAATGGTTGTCACAAAAATCAGTAAAAGACTATGTAATAACTCCCTTTTCTGCAAGTAACCTTTTCAATACAGTCTATTCATGAAGCAAATTATATCCTCCTATATGATAACCTTAAAATAAGGGTAGAGGAGACTTAAGATTTGATGGAAAATGTTGAAAGTATTTATTTTGGTCCCTGCTGTCAGATAGCTCACAAGTGTCAGTACAATAAACTATAATAAATTATGAAAACAAGTTAGGTAATTAAATCTGAGAAAAAGCTATGTGTATTTAAGAAATTCGTTTAACTGGGGTACACTAGAATATGACTCTACCTTGTCAGTTGACTTTGATGGTCCTTTTAGCTGTGACATCAACTTTGTGTAATGACAACAGTATCATTTCTCACAGCTGTGAGTAGCTGATAATCCTATTTAGTGGGTTCCAACTCAGCATGTAACTTGATTCAGTTTTGCTACCAACAGAATTTCTCTAGATTACTAGAATTTTTCTTAGATCTAATAATTCAGCTTTTGTTCCCTCATTACTGAGTCATTAGCTAGAATCATGGCTGGCTATAAAAAATGTAGGCAGCTTTATTGGTCTATTTCCTATCTTTATGGAAGGTTAAATCCCTGCTAAGATGCTCATGCATGGGATACTCTGAATTGCCAGATGGTTTGCATCACAGAGAATTGTACAATTCTCAATTGGATGATTGGCTCTATGGCCTGCCATGATGTTTATGTCCACAACAGATAAGAAGGATTCTTACAATACCTAGAATTGGAGTGGCAATAGCTTTAGCCATCCCCTCCTCCTTTGGAAGGCTGTATTCACTTGCTTGTACCATTAGGAATATTTAGAATAAGTTTGAGAAGTAGAGCCTCTATCTAGTTATGAGGATTTACTGGTTGACAGGTTTATCAGTGAGCAGCAATTGGTTTCTTTTCATCAGCATTTAGCATGCCTAATCTGTACTTTCCCCAAAATTCCACGGAAAAGTCCTTGTCTCTGCCTCTTCTATTTCTACTCTCTTCTTAATTCACTTAATCCCAAATTCAGTCTATATCCTCAAATTATTATTACCAAATTGATAAACAAACAAATGCAACAAGAAGAAACAATTCTTCATCTTTTAGACTTGATCACTCAGTGATGGTTTAGTGTTGGAAACATGCCATCTTCCTTTTTTTTTGCTTTTTGTTTTTTTGTACTGGGGATCAAACTCACGATCTCACACTTGCCAGGTAAGCACTTGTGCCACTGAGTTAAATTCCTGGCAAGCATTCCATTCTTCAAACACCCTTTCCAAGGTCCATACTAACATATTGTTGTCCCTCATCCTTACTCAATGTCCCCACAAAATTTTCTCTTTGTGTACCTCTCTTAACTGTTGAGTTCCTCAGGGATACCAATCTAGTTTCTCTTCTCTTCTGATGCTGTATCTTAACATGCTTAAATAACTTAAATTAGTCTCTATATATTTTAAATTCTAAGTATCTTCATTCTAGATTTTTTGCTCAAGCTTTTGAGACAGAGACTAAAAAAGTTACCTAAAATAACCCAGAGAGCCCTAATCATTTGAAATGTTACAGTGTCACCATTAATCATATGTGGAGATTTCAACAGAATAAGCCCAGTGTGAAATTCCAGTAACACAGCCCCCAACACAACAGATACCACAGCAGGTACAATATGACAGAGCAACTACACTACACTGTAATTATCTATAATAGATATCTCACCATATGTCCAAGTAGCAGTAAGCACTATTAATCCAGGTCCCTATCTATTTGCTTATTGCAAAGTAAACTGAAGATGTTCATTGAATAACTGAGAAGAGGAAGTTGGAAAAAGAAAAAAAAAAAGGAGAAAGAGGAAGAGGGAGGGGAAATGAAGAGAGAGTAAAAGAGAATAAAGATGAGAAAGAGAATGGGGAGGGAAAAAGAAGACGTCTATAAGGCAAATTAAAGTTACTAGCAGAACAAATGTTCTGAAGAAATGCACACTGTTCCTGTATTTGTAATATCTTCTAATTACATGATATCACTGTGTGAAGAGGGATTGATGCAAGTTAGGTAAAGTAAAAATGATTTTCACAGTAACAAATCTGCATCTTTAATTATATTTTAATCAAAATCAGCACTGACTTTCGGAGTCAGAGGCAGCTGATACTAAATCAGTCCCTAGCAAAAATCTAAAGACATTTAACTTTTCCTTAAGTCAGACTATTAATTGTGTAGTTATTATGAATATATATACATACACATGTATATACACAAATATATACATATATGCATATGTATATATACATATGTGTGTGCCTACACTCACCTATACAGTATTTTATCTAATGAATTAAATATTTTCAGAATTGTATGAACAATTACTTTAATTACCATTCAATTTAAAATTGTGAGGGCCAGGGATATAGCTCAGCAATACAAGTGCCTGCCTGGCAAACACAAGGTACTGAGTTTGATTCCTGGTACCAATAAAATAAAGTAAAATAAAATAAAATAAAATTGTGATTAGTGAATAGGGAATTTAACAATCTATTAAAAATAGAACAAAGAAAAAATAATACCCTAGATGACCCCTTATTCAAGGGAGTGGCTTGTATATGTGTTAATGTGCTTCGTTCCATGTGATTATGTTAAGGTTACAGTCACATGGCTTTTCCTGTCATTCATGTTAGAGATAGTTTATTGTTAGTTTACATAGGAGATAAGAAAATCCACGCTTTACCTTCATACTAATGAAAATAAGTCTTAAAAAACAGAAATATCACTACTGATTTTATTTTTTCAGCACAGATACTAAATTGTTCATTTGAATGAATTATTTTTTTTTACAGTTAATGAATTTCAGAAAACCAGTTTGTGTGTGTATGTGTGTGTGTGTATGTTTTGTGCAGACAGGAAGACACACAAAGATCAGTTAGACATCTAAAGTAATGACAATTAATAATTTATAAAAATTCTAAACAGTCTTTTAGTTCAAGTAGTTATTAATCTTCAGTATTAACTTTTATAAAGTACATTTTAAAAAAGTCAAATTCATTAAAGTTTTAATAATTTATAATTGTTCTGGTCGTAAAATAAATAAGTAGCCTATGATTTTCAGTACTTTCCATTCTTATTTTACAGATGCCAAATATCATTAGCAAACCTTCAAGAGAAGCAGAAAAAAAAAACTGGCCACTAATTAAAAACTTTCCCTTTAAAGGAAATTCTTTCAACTCAGAGATACAAAGAGTTACTAGAATAGTGGCTTCTAATACATCATTATATATGTACTGGCAAACAACGTGTCAGAAAGTTGGTCTCTGAACTTCAAAACCTCTTCACAAACATTCTGCTTCATCATACTGTTTTCTATAAGATATTATTTTATCTTAATACTATAGGCAATGTTGCATAAAACTATACATCCACAATTTTTTGTGAACAAGAGAGCACAGGTACAGTATATCTTATCTGATGTTTCTATGTGATTACACATTCCACCTTCACTTACAAATGCAAACACAGTTTGTGTGCAGAAATCCTGTGAAAGGCTCTAGTTGATTGAGTAAACCCATTACAGTGTGTTAAATTATAAATGTGATCAGGTAAGCAATGCATTCAAACAAAGGAGTCGCAAAACCAAGAGAAATAGCACTTGAACTGCTCATGAAAACAAATGGTCATCTATGCTTAATTCTTCAATGTCAACACCAATTTCATTATCTCACTGATTATTCTGACATTTTTCTTTGGTTGTCCATTCCTTGAGTTAAATACTCTACATATACAAATACACATGTAGCCAAGGTAAGTGTTAGCAATTATTTAGACAAGTAGCTAAATATATTATTGTACCAGTTTTTTGTATATTATAGGCAAAACTGACTGACCCAGGACTTAAATTATAAGTTATTTTAAGATCCATTTATTTTGGCTGATGTATACAGAACAGATCTGTCTTTGCTGTTCTAGTGACTGCATTTAAGCTTGCTGAAATTCTGGGATGGTAAAACCCTAGAAACTCTGCCATTAGTTGCTCCAAAGATATTGGTGGATAAAATGTCCTATATGACTCTATGACTACAAATGTCTACAGAAAAAAAATACCTCTATAGTCATAAAATGATTCACATCTTTTTGTTCATTTCACAACTATTAATTGGGTGCATTTTATGCACTAAGCATCACTCCAGGAGATATATTAAGGAGTGGGACATATTAAATGAAAAAGAGCTCACCTGACACAAATTCTCAGCCTTTGGAGCGTGTATTTGGCAATACAGATTCAGAGACGTATAAGTAAGTAAAGTTAAAGACTGCAAGGTGCACTCTACCTGTGAGCTGTCGTCGCCTACTCCGAGTGGCTTCACAGTTCTTGGAGCAGGATGTAAACTTGGACCAAGCAGTGAAGGTGCAGTCTTCTCGACATGGGACAGTACATTCTTGCACAAGGGGAGGCATACCACTCGTCTGCTTGAGACATTCCATCATTTCTGCTGACTGGTTATCATCAGAGACACATGAGACAGCTTTAAAAACACAAAAAAGCACACCTTCTTTTGTAAGTATTTTGATTAAACCAGTTAG
>RJWT010030015.1:0-14767 GCA_004365215.1 Cuniculus paca | reverse complement strand
ATTTAAAGGTGGTGGGCTAACTGGTCTAGTGGAGAAAATTTCAAGGCAGCATAATGTTTAGGTTGACACATGGGTATTGCTGGTTGCTTTTAGATAGATTTGTAGTGAAAATCATGAGCACATAATAGAGCAGAAAGACTTTAAAAATTTAAAGTTTTTCAGGAAAAGAATCATGTGTAAAGTTGGGGCCGAAGAAATTACAGTTGCTAAAGAGATTAGCACCTTTAAAAAGTGTCTTGGTTATTTTTCTCTCGTTGCTGGGACAAAACACCTGACACCCAAAGTGAAGGAAGGAAAGGTTTATTTAGCTTACAGTTTCTAGAGATTTCAGTCCATAATCAGTTGGTTTCAAGGCAGGGTGGCATGGCACTGGGGCAATACTTCATGGTGGCTGCAAGAGCAAAAGTGAACCACGCAAAAGAGAGAAAAACATGTCTCCTTTCCGACCTTACATTGTATGTCAGCTCCACCCCTGGGTGGGTGCAGAACTCACACTGCCAATCTCAGTGCTACACAACGAATCAATCATAAACATTATATTCAGTTGCTTCCATGACTACATGAGGCTTGGGGGGCCCATCTATATACAAACCATAATAAAAAGAAAGCAAGTATTTTCAATGATGAAAGACACCTTGAGGGGATTTCAAGAATCAGCAAGACTATATCCATCACCAGCTAAACTGTGCAAAATGTTAACCTTTCATTTAAGAAGGGACTCCCTAGGACTCCTGCTTGAGAAAGATCTCCTAGGGAATCAGTTACCTAGGATTCATTTCACTGTGCTCAGTCATTGATTTGCTCAGAGGCTGCTGCAGTCATGGTCCAAGGGGGGACTGGTACTACTCTCATTGTAGCAAACCTTGGTGTCCACCTGATGATGGTTTTATTGAAATGCAGAATACAAGAGTTTTGGAGTTAGGAAGCCCTCCACCAAGCCTGAAAGACAATTTTGGTGGTCATTAAAAAAGTGTGCCAGTGTTAAAGTCCCTGCTAGAAACCTCTGACATGGTGGCGCACGAAGCTCTGGGAGACCTCAGTAAAGACCTTAGAAAGTTGGGAACATGGAACCAAAGAAAACCAAGAAAAGTACAGAATGAGTGGTCAGCCCAAGAGGGAAACTGTGGGCTGTGACCAGCAACACCACAAGGCTGGGGTCACCCAACCCCTCTGGAATTCACATGTTCCCAGATGTGCCCTAGATAGTGGACATGGAGTCTCAGGAATTTATGTTTGCTTTGCTGTATTTTATTCTTGCTTTGGTCCTATTCTTTTCTATCCCCCTATTTCTCCCTTTTGGAAATGAATATTTCCCTCAGGCCACTATGCCTTGGAATTATGTAACTTGTTTTTGCTAAAAAACAGAGTTGCTTTGAGTCTTAGAAGAGACCTTTGATTTGGACTTCTGAGGAATTCTGGAATTGTTGAGGCTTTGGGGAAAGGAATACTATGTTGCTGGTTGTACGCAGAATAGTTATGTTAGGTCAAATTATAAACTTCTTATTGTGTTTAGTTGGAGATTAAGTATAATTTAAGGGATGTGATTAGATATAAATGTGATGAAGGGTGGATTTGTGCCTGTTAATCTTAATTGTCAACTTGACTGAATTAAGAGGCCTCAGAAGAGGTGGTTGGATCATGGGGCACTATAGTTATCAGTAGATTAATCTACTGATGTTCACAGCTGAATATGCTCTCAGAAAGTGGGGTTCAATTGAAGGCGTGCCTTCACAGGGTGTATGTCTCACAGGTGTCCCTCTGTGCTCTACTTCTTGTCTGCAGTAAAGTGAGCAGCTCTGCTCCACAATGCTTTTCCACCAGGATCTTCCTGCCTCAGAGCTGGCTGACCAAGGACGGAAACTTCTGAAACCTTGAGCCAAATAAAACATTTCTTTCTTTAAGTGATGAGTGTTGGGTTGTGTTATGGTTGATACATTGTGTCAACTTGAGCAGTTTAGAAGTTTAACTGAGAGACTCAGCAGGGAGCCAGGGTTC
Source organism: Cuniculus paca (assembly GCA_004365215.1). Classification (NCBI taxonomy): domain Eukaryota; kingdom Metazoa; phylum Chordata; class Mammalia; order Rodentia; family Cuniculidae; genus Cuniculus; species Cuniculus paca. Next base: position 12,772 of record RJWT010030015.1, on the reverse strand, counting down.
TTACTTTGTAAATATCCTTATCCTGTGCAAAAGAGGGCAAGGAGAATTTGTGAGTGCTATACCCACCCTGGAGTTGGGGGTAGGGTGGGAGGTGGGAGTTGGGCTGTGTATGATATAAGGGAGAAGAAGAGGCTTATTTATTTATTTATTTTTTGCTCTGGCTGCTGCCTTGAAGTGTTACCGCAGTGCCCTGCCACCCTGCCTTGGAGTCAGCTGATTATGGACTGAAATCTCCAGAAACTGTAAGCTAAATAAACCTTTCTCGCTTCACTGTGGGTGTCAGGTGTTTTGTCCCAGCAATGAGAAAAAAGTAACCAAGACAGGTTGGAAAATCTAACCAATACACCAACTCAGTGTCCTTATTCTGAATGTGAGTCCTTGTTTGCCTTCTGGAGTGTGAACTGTGGATGGAGATAAATACTTAAGGAAGATATTTCAGACTCTAGTAGGACTGCAGGGATGGCTGTCAAAGATGTTTCTTGTGGTTGTAGCCACAGGGTGTGATTCCCTTATTGTTTGGTGGTAGAACCAGAACAAGGTAGTATTGAGGGTCAGCCTGTCCCATTATTTGTGGAGCAAGGAAAACTTGAGTGTTTCTCTGGACTAGATGTAGAGTGTGAGAGTGTAGTTTCTCTGTAGGTTTCTCTCTTTGCTGTAAGCTGAGCTTGGTGGGCAATTCTGATTACAGCTCAAAAAATCAAAATGCTGGCAGGAATGTATACTGTAAACTCCAGACTCAGGAGGTTTCAAAAGGGAACAGAGACCCTATTGTGAATTGGAATAGCGGTCATGCATGTTACACTATAGTAAAAGTTTGTCTATATTTTGTCCATGTTCTATGACTTCATGTAAGGCTGAACAACACCCTGTTTAATTTTGAATTTATTCAAATTTGGAAATGAAAGGAAGATGCGAGTAGAGGTGGTAGTAAAGGGAAATTTCCTTATTTGTTTCTGGAATAGGCTCATTCTTTTCATGGATGATGACTGCATGTCACCAGGATGGCTGGTGTGATTTAAAGGGAGTGATTTAGAGTCATAACACATTTTCTTTTTACTTTTTTTAAAAAACCATCTAAGCATCATAACAGATATGAGAGACAAGTTATACACATATTATTGTCTTCATTTTTGGCAAAATACTTCAGAAATGAGTTGGTTTGCTTTCCCAAACCATTGATTTCTTCATTAAGGAAGGTGAGTTTGTGGAAGCAGACTGAAAGTTCTAGTCTAAGAGTGAATTGAGGGTTTTCTGCTTCCTCCATGCTATCCTTTTCATCATGCTCATTGTGGAGCCACATTTCCTCCAGGGACCCACTGATCTGCAGAGAAGATTCTATGGTCAAAGATACTGCTTTTGCCTACTGTCTTTGCAGGACACACATCGGTCTGAGAATTTGCTTGAACACGTCCATCACTCTGTCGTTTGGAACATAAACTTATTTTTGGGAAAGGATTTGAGTTGCCTACAACAATTCATGCTTAATGAATCATCCTAAGGATTTTATATGTCTCCCTCCCACTATTTTGCATGGTAGTTGTCCCCTCCCCATTAAAAGACTTTTCTCATTTGAACTGTTTTTATGAATAGAGGGTACTTTCATTTTCCACAGCCGATTTCCTTTCATTGTCTTTATTACATTTTAACTGGGAGACAAATGACACCACAAACAGAGGTGTGGGAGATTACCCCTGTCTTGCCTTTATGTGTTTCTATTAACCTTTGTTCACCCCTTAGCTCAGACTGTGTGACACAGACCTTTAGTAGAGGTCATAAAATGGAAAGCAAGATCCAGAAAACCCTCTAATGGGGCAGAATAGTCCGTGAAATAATATTTGCTTTCTAAAAATGTATCGAAGTTGTAATGACTCTGGTAGTAATAACAATTATAATAATAAGCAGTGTAACACTAAACATCTACGTATAGACAGGAAGTATTTGTTTAGCACCCACTATAATTTAGGCATTCTATATATTTTTCTATTGTACAAATAAAATATAAATACAATCTTAAAATAAGAATTTTAAAAGATATGAGGGAATAGAGGATCAGTGGTGAAAAATCATCTTTATTTTTTCTCTTATCAGAGGTAGGTATTAATTTTATTTGTATCTTCATATATGTATCTATATATCTATGTTGTTTTTCAAACATGAGTTCAAAACTCTACATTACATATTATTCTTTTTTGGTTAATAATTTATTGCATAAGGTTTACCATTTCCTTGCATAAAATTTTTCTCATCTTTATTAGAAGAATTTCCCTCTTGACACAGATTTAATTGTTTTTATTGTTAGTATAGTTAAAGCTGCAATGAACACCCCGAACATATATCTTCTCATAGTATATATTTCTAGAAGTAGAACTCCTGTGTCAAAGGATTTGCACATTTTATAGTTTAGTAGACAGTGACAAATTCCCTTCCAGCAGCCATAGCACTTCAGGCCCCACATATTGTATGAGTGTGACTTCGGGCTCTTTGCATGTCCTTTTAATCCTCACAATACCCTGACAAAAGAAAACTGTAATCCTTATTTTTACCAACTGAGAATAACAAGCTTCCCACATGTTAAGTAAAATTGCCTGAGGTTAGCAGCCATGACAGGGAAGACAGCTTTATCCATTACAAAGGCCCAGGCTTTTTCCACAGCCAGGACTTTTCAGCGAAGAAGTCCATATCTAGCTTTGCCACTCAGTTGGTTTCATGTCTTGGGGAAGTTATATCACCACTCTGGCTCCATTTTCTTTTTCTATAAAATGAGGCAATAGGACTAAGTCATTAAAAGACTCCTTTAACTGTGGATTTTGGGAGTGTATTTTATAAACAGTATCACCAAAATCATTTTGGTTGGATTTTTATCCTGTTTCTTTTACTTAGAATTTGACTTTTTAAAAGGAAAAGGGATAGAGTTAGGGTTAATTTTAATGATTTTAATAAGGTATTTATGAAGTTGCTATCTATAAGTAAACTATTGAACACTTCTTTTTTTTTTTTTTTTGGTGCTAGGCATTGAACTCACAACCTTGTGCTTTCTAGTATTGAGCACTTCTTGTGTGTTGACCATGCTATTCAACTTTCCACATTCTTTACACAAGTTATATTATATTATGTTCCCTGCCTTCAAGTGAGTGCTATGTTGTTATTATCTTAATTTTACAGATGAATAAAACAGAAAGGGAAGGCAAATAACTTTCCTCAGATTACACTGTGAAAGTGAATATTTAAACTGAGATTGTTAGTCTTCAGAGATCAAGCTTGGATGTAATTTTGTTTTTAGGTTGAGGAGGAAATTTTTTTGTGTGTGAAAAATAATCCCTCTTTTGAGCATGACTAACGAAGGATAAAAATGAATTTTCAAGACTATTAAAAGTTACTTTCTTTTGACACAAAAGCTAACCTTCAATAATTTGGGATAAAAATTCTTTTAGAATGGGTTACAAACCCTTCTGCTTACCTTTAAATTGTTCAATTCAATCTTTTTTTTCCTGAGACAATGTCATTTATTCAAATTTATTATTTTTAGTAGACTTTTTCTGTTAAGAGTATATTACATAATTCAATTTTTTTCTTTCTCTGAATGGTCTAGAATTGCCTTGCATCTTGAGTGTCTGAGATCCCGTCTTATAGTTATAGCCACTATTGTGTGGAGAAGGCATAACTCCTGGAGAACCAGTGTCCTTTGAACAGAAGATCACATCAGTTATCATTCAAACTGGGGTACTCTTGAGACTGAAAGGGACATTATTAAGTAAGCAGGACAAGAGGAAGAAAACGCGATGCTTACTCAAACCAGAACGTAGGGTCACTTTACTTTGGGCCAATTCCAGGTTCCAGCTCAGATACTTGCTAGTTAAGGGATCTTGCCACAAGTTACTCAGTTTCTCTGAACCACAGTTTCCTGTCTTGAGCATCATAATGGCAACTTGTAATAAGGACAAAGGAAAATTTATCTAATGCATCTGGTGCATAGTAGGAATTTCATGATAGTGGCTGCCTCATAGGTTGTTGAGAGAAAGGAAAGTCAGGGGCTTAGTACAGTGATTGACAACCAGTGACCATGCATTGCCTATTAATACTATTATTTAGGCTGTTAGTATCTTACTTTCTCTAGATTTATTGGTGTCTATTTGTGACCATTCTCTCCTGCATTCTCTTCTTAGCTGCTTCTTATCTGATGTCGTTTGAGAAACAAGATAGCTAGTGTATAATATGCCTAGAAATGTCTATCCCTGAGTAAGAATCACTTGTTTTCTGCTGTGCCGTCTTTCATCATAACTGCCTGAAGGGTCACTCTTTGACCTTGTGCATGGCCTAAACAATAAAAGTTGTATGTAACTGACTACTCTACAAGCGATGCCTTTTAGTGAGTCTGTGTTAAAATATTATCATTTGATTGATAGGTGATTTTTAGCTATTAAGGCAGTTTAATTCTATAAAGTTTTATTTCCTACTAACTTGCAAGGAGGGAGAAGTCCTAGTCAAAGTAGTAAAATGGGGTAGAAGAAAAATCTTACAGTAACTGGTAATTTTAGAGGGTGAAGAGTTAATATCTTGCTTCTCCTCAAAATAAGACATATTTATAATTACTACGAGGGAAATGAACTTAGCTGTGCTTTTAATATAAAGGGAAAAGTATTACAGGAATACATAATATACTTGTAATTTCAAAGGGGCATGCAGGGTAAATTAAATGTGGCTGTAATTTCTGTTGTAGTTTAAAATCGTAATAAGAAATTGTTGTGTTTTTTTTTTAATCTTCTCTACTAAAATAACAGAGACCGTATCTGTTTTATGGCTTTATCTCTAGCACCCCTCACAGGCTCTGGCGCATAGTAGCCTCTTGCAGTATAATAATTAACTGATGAGTGAATGCATATAAAAGAGATGATTGTATATAGGTAATTACAATATGCTGAATAAAGTGCTAGCACTCCTCAACAGCTTTGTGAGAGTAAGCACAGAATAAAATTATTTGCTTCATTCTACTTCTTCTTTTTTTTTAATTTTTTTCAGATGACCTGGTGGCTTATTCTCAAATGAGATTGATCTTCTTTGGGGATACTGAAACATCACTGTAGTGTATGGCATTGCATTTTTTCCAGAGCAAGAAAACATCTACCTAAATAAGCCAATAACCACTGTATTGATTTCTTTGTTCACATTTTAATTTTGTCACTCAAACATTCAGTGTCCCTGCAATATGACAGGCAATGTGTTATGATAAGACATGGCTAGAGAAAGAATAATGACTGATTGCTTTACAGTTGTTCATGAAGAGTATGAAGATTTCAGTTTTTGCACACAAAATCTACTATGTATGATCATGCATACATGTATATATATGAGGTCATTGCATTGTTTGTTACATGTGTGTATTGGACAAGATGATGGCTATTGTCTTTTCACATTCATGGTGTGATTTTTATTTTTTAAATTGTGTGTCAATACATGTTTGTAGTATATGATGCCTATGTTCTTTGTAGGGAATTGGTACATGTACATAATACATTTTAATTTCTTTTTCATCCCCTTTCTCTCCCCTCCTTTTGTTGTCCCATGTCCCCTCTGTTTAGTTAAATTCAGGCTTCTTTATTCTACCTCAGCAGATGTGACTCTATTTCATGTCTCATTTCTTAAAAGTGGACAGTAGTGCTGAATGACTAACTGAAATGATGGGACACCCTATTCCGTTTTGCCAGTGTTTGTTGTGTTTAGGTGGATATGTTTGTGAATGCATTGACTCTTAGTGGTTCTCATTAATGGTGGTGAACAGAATGTAGGTAGGCAAACTCAACTAAACACTCAATGTGCTTTTGGCTTTGGAATATGGTCAGACACAGGAACAGCCTGCTTACCTCTCTCCCTACTTTTCTTTCTTTTTTTCCTAGTCCTCCTTGCCTTTGTTTCTGTCCTTTAAACTTTTAATGGTCCTTTTACTATTCTTCATTCCAGGACAATTTTCTGAGTCTACAACCCATATTGGACAAGTATATCAGAGGATACGGCTCATCTGTGGTTTCAATGCTTTAGTAAGTTCACAGTCCAGTGTAGAAGGTAAATACAAAAACAAAATAACCATTTATACATGTTTCTGTTAAAATTTGTAAGAAGAATGACAGGGGCTGAGAGGAGGGATTGATGGTGTTCTCTGGAGTGAGCAGGGAATTACTTCATGGATCAACGGTGGACATTAGAAGCCCTATCTTTCCTTGGATCAATCTCAGAGCATGTGTTAGGCCAGTTAGATTCAATTTTAGATCTTCTATATAAATTGTGAGTTTAGGAAAATGTTTTAACTTCTCAGTTCTTGAGCTTCTCATCACTAACAGGTGGATAAGAATCTTTGTTGTTCTGAAGAAAGAAGGAAACAATGTTGAGAAATCTCTTTGACAAACTTTGGGTGATTATACATGTTATCTTCAATTTTCTGGTATAAAAATAGCCCAAGACATGGAATTGATATTTTCTCCCAGCCAGCTCATTTCTCTGGAGGAATCTAGTAAGGCCATAGCTCTTTCCTGAAAGACACACCAGATGAGATACAGAGCCTGAATTCCAGCCTTTCAAAAAGCTATAACTTTTTAAAGTGATGGTGATGATAGTATTGCCTTCTCCTTGTGGGGCACTTGGAATACTTCCAAGCACTCACCTAGTCATGATCTCATATGACATTTGAGTGAGAATAATTACAACCATCTTTGCTTTACAGGTACATCCAGTAAGGAACAAAACCCAAAAGGGATTACACTGTGTAAAGATCAGACTAGAATAATGGAGTGCCAAGATTCTAAAAGGTAAGAGATCTTAAAAATAACAGAATTTAATCATATATGAGGGAAATCAGTCAGGAAAAGATTAAGTAGCCAGTGCAGTTACATCCTGTAGTTCAATTTAAAGCAGAAGTAGACTTCAAACCCAGGCTTGCCTGACATTTGCTGCTGAAATATGTGGAGCCTCATTTTTGGGCTCAAAGCATCATCAGTGGGTGAGTTCTTTAACACTGGATTTTATGTTCTGTGATAAATTCCTCTCCTACCCTGCCTCACAGCTTTTCCATAAATTGAATGCTATTCTAAAAAGTAATTTTTAATTGTGATATAGGCATTCAACAGATGTAGTAATCCTATATTTTGTAGATGAATAACAACATGATTTTCACATCTGTGTATCTTCCCCACTGTCACTGATTTCTCTATTTTGTAAAGTCAAATATTCTGACCTAGAATTTGCATAATGTCTTTGGCATGCAAAGAGTTGCCACCACTTCTGCAGGCTGACTACTTTGGCCTTGACTCCATCGTGTGCTCTGCAGGCTGTTGGGAGGGCAGCTTATCTGCACGGTTTCGAGCGTGAACTCCCCCTGAGATGGGTTTAGGGACACAAACCCATCTCAGCAAATGACCCAACGTCCAATCCCACCAGTAAATATGCCAGAAGAAAGGAAATCTAATTAACTTCCTCTTGTTCAGATCACCGAGCTGACACTTGAGAAGTTATCAGTGCTGCTGCAGATGGCTTTTGGCCCTGTGTTCACATTCTGAGTTTCTTCTGCGTAGGAGGTAAACAGCTACTGGCAGGCTTTGGAAAGCCCTAAATTCTGAGTAGTCAGATATTTCTCTCATTCTGCTCTTTCTAGCACAGCTGGTCACAAATAATAGAGAAGTCAAAACAACCTGTTATATATTCATAAAGGATATAGAACCAGCGAAATAGAATAAAGACCATTACTAAATTGGACGGCATGGCCCTGTGGGAGGGATGGACCTCATTTTGCGAGTTTGTGACAGTTATTGGTTATCTTCCTCTTTTCCAAATCAACCCCCTTGCAGTCTTCTAAATGCCCTGTTAGATTCTTTAAACTGCTAACAGTCCCATGAGGGAAGTACTAGTGTTATAATTTCCCATTTTCCAGATGGTGAAATCAAGGCATTGAGAGGCCAGGTAACTTGCCCAGCTAGTCAACAGCAATAGGATTGGAACTCAGATGGTTTTAACTCACCTGCCTTTTTATCACCTGTCTCTCTTTTTAACCAGGGTGATACTTGGAATGGGAATCGGAGGATGTAGAGAATTACATTCTAGGTACAGACAGTGTTTAAAAGCTTGGAGGCTGGAGGGTGCTTACTTTGTTTGGAAAACCTCAGGAAATTCACTGCTGAGTGTGTGTTTGATTTTCTCATAGGTGAGTATGCGGGCTTAACCATGATGCATGAATCCTAGACCGTGTTGAGAAACCTGGCTTTCCTCTGCCAGGCAACTGGAAGCTATAGAAACTTTAAGTAGGGAAGAAATATGATCAAGCTTGCCTCTTAAAAACGACCATGTTTTCACCAAGTCAACAAAGTGAGTAAGATGGGTTCAGTCAGCTTCTAGGCCCCTGACCCCGGGACCAAGGTTCAGCCTCTCTTCTTCCCATAAAAACAGGACGAACCTCAAATAGAAACCATTACTCCAGGGGGGTAATAAAATCTCATGAGGCCAGGAAAGCCAAACCACAATTTAAAAACCTTCCTTCATGGTTGGCAGCTGCCTTGAGTGACTTGTGAGTGTGGGCGTCAGGCAGCTCTGCCTTTGCTGGCAGTATATTGCTTTGCCTCCTCCTCATAAACCTTTCTGTTTATTTTGTGGGAGGGTAAAGTGCCTGACAGACCTGATCCAGGAGGAAAATAAAGAAGCAGGAGGCTTTAAATTCTCAAGTTCCAGGAACCTCCAGCCAACACAAGGAACTCTTCTTATATTTGGAACTTGGAACACTGGGGACCTTACCTAGGCCTGCCTTTGTCAGCCTCCTGTCTCCTTTCCGTCTTTCTTTCCTATATTCGTGACACACCCTCCTTTTCTCAATCTCATCTCTGAGTCTCACCTCCCAACAGACCAATGTTCTCATATTGACAAAGCTTCACACTGTAGCTCCCCAGGGAAGGCCTGCCCTTTCCGGGACTGCCTACCTTTCAAAATTACTTCCTTACATTTCTAGTTACAGCTATTAAACTTCTCCTGGGGCTGGGCTCAAATGTGTGTTAGGAGGAGAGCAATTTAATTAAATTGCATCACACTAAGATATAAATAACTTGTATCCCCTACCCTATCCCTCCAATCAACCCAGGTATGTAAGCAATGTAATGAAATAAACAAATCCCTTATTATTACCTACAATAGTGGAATAATAATGGTAGCTTCCAAGTGGAGGTCATTTTTTAGGATCTCTTAAAACATGCTTCTTTGGAAATCACCCTAATTATTTGCCAAGACAGGTTTGCCCCTTGTGTATGATCACATCTGTTGTATGATTTTTGAAATTCATGTATTCATCAGGAACTCTCCCTTTACCTGTAGGTAGGGGGCCCTGACCTGATTCTCTACAAACCTGATCATGGCTATTTGTCTTTGCTTCGTGGATCACATTCAGTCTCAGAGTATGAAGCAAGAAGATAGACAAAAGGTTTGGGGGACAGAGAGAGAGAGAGAGAGTTATTTTTAAACAGTGATTGAAAGTGGTAGGAGGCATATAAAATAATGATTGAACTGTGTGACAAAATATTCAGCAAGTTCATGGCTTGGTGTTGAGTTTGAACTAGATGAGGATTCTTTTGAATTCCAATCTTAGGTAAGTTTCCTAATGTCCTTGGGTCTAAGTGTCATCATCTGTAAAATACAGAGATTGGCCAGCTAGTGCTGAGAAGGACAGATAGGGATAGGATAGATTTTCCTTGGTTTAAAGGGATCTAAGTGCAGCATTTACTTGTCGGTAGATTTCTTTTTTAGAAATTATACAAAGAAAAGTTATGTATACTATTTCTAAAAATAATAAATAATGAGTTAGATTATAGCACATAATCACAATATAATATTACAAGATAAATGATTTAAATGTTTTCCCCTTAAATATCTAAGGAAAATGCTAAGAAAAAAAAAAAGACAAAATATCTTCCAAGACAAAGGAGAGAACATTTTCAAAAGCAAGCACAGGCTCAGGATTATCAGCTGTGTCAATAGGAGGACAACAAAGGTGAGGTTAATGGCAGTTTTCTTATTTTCCTGTGTTCCAGGCATGGATGATATTTGATCATCTTGAGTTTTATCCATCACTGAAAGATTCTCTTTTACTATATGAGGGTGTTTCAGGGTGTTTTCTGATAGGAATACATGATTGCGAAGCATGTATTTCCCATCACAGAGCCCATCCTGATTTCAGGCAGAAACGAAGAGCCTTGACTTTAGCCCTCGTGAAGGGCAGGATCCCAAGAAAGGTCAAGCTTGCTTTGCATGGTTGGGAATTGCTTCTCAGTGCTTCCTCTTTCTTCAGGCTTCCTTTACAAAGAATTTGGACATCAGCTTGTTATAAAAGCCGCTCAGGCTGCCACTTTCACTGCCTGTATTTGTACTGTTTGCTTTCCTCTGTTTACTCACCCAGGCAGAAAATCATTTGTGATCTCAGATTGTTATCTTTTCATGTGGCTGTGCCTAATACACTGAAAGAAATGATAAGATGTTGTGGATCCAGAGCTCTGATTTGTATCCCTTTATCACTTAAATGTGAGCTCCTGAGTCAGAATGTAAACTGATACATTTAATTTTTTTTCCTTGATATTTGCACCCCTAATGAAATTCAGAATTGAACACAGAATAAAAGCTTTATGAATTATTATCATCTAACTTCATAAATATTTTTTGAATTCAACTGAAACCTTTTATCTGTAAGATCGTGATTCAATGATGATTTAATCAGAATAAATATGGAATATCATTGCTAGGAGGAGTGCAAAGAGAGAAAGGATATAGTCAGATGATTTATCTCTCTAACATTAACTTCCTGTTAAGACTTTTTTCCTGTATACCTTGGAAGGCCATAGGACACAAAGAACCAAAAAATCAGCTTGATGATATTGGGGATATTAGTTTGTGATCAACTACTCTTTCATTACAAGTCACACAGTAAACTATAGCAATCCTACATCTATTTGAGGGTGCTTGGAAAATTCTTAGAAATGATCTAGCTAATTTTTTTTGTTTTACAAATAAATTACTTAAGAGATGGTAAATTTTAGAGAAATTATCCTGTAAAGTAATTGTATCTAAAAAATCCCACAACTCCACAGCATAACAAAAATGGTTTTATATGACCGAGCTCAGTGAATGAAAAGCGTGTTGAGCGATAGCAGAGAAACACTATCTTTGTGGCAGATACTGCCAAGTAGCTTCCAAAGATTCTTTATCCTTTCCATGGCATAAGATTATTTCTAAGAAGCATATGGTCACTTAGGGACAATTTAAACTATTTTAATTTACATGCGACCTAGGGTTGCATCTAGACCATAGACTGCAGGGGTAAAAGTAATTTACACCAACTCCAGAACTGGTCCTCTGAGTCTCTTACATTCTCTTCTCCTTCACCATCTCTTTCCTCCCTATGGTCTCTTTCTTGTATTGTGCTACTTTGTTAAAGACTACCATCACTAATAAGACAATTAAGAAATAAGGATCCAACTTTAGCTAAAATTTACCTGTCAGTTAAATACCCCATAGGACAGCAAAATCTTGCCTATATCTATATGTAGGTACAGAAACATTTTGCTTTCCATCTGTCAGATTGGCAAAAATTCAAAGGTCTGATAATATTCATTCTGTCTTAGTGAGGCTTTAGACGAATAGATTTTCTCATACATTGCTAATAAAAAGATAGAAAATTGCAACTTTATCAAAATTATTTTCATGTTCATTTCACCTCAACTTAGCAAATTCACATCTGGAATTTACTTTTTAGGCACACTAAAAAGTACTTGTTTGGAAAGTCATTTGGGCCAAGTTATCCATTTTGGCATTAGTTGTAATGTTGATATGTGAAAAATTGTACAAGTATTTGTCCATAGAGTGATGGTTAAATAAGTTCTGCTATTTATGAATATGGGACAGTTCCTAGTGTATATTGGTTAAGAATAAAGGGCAAAGTTCAGGACAGTGTATATAATATGTTACCATTTGTTTAAAACAAAGAAGAGGGACAGAATATATTTTATATGTTCTCTCATCCACCTAAAGAAGACTTGCATGTAAGAGAAATTTAAAAAGGGATTAATAGGGGTAGGAAAGAGAGAAAGTTTTCTTAATTTAAACCTTATATTGTTATTGTCGTTTACATGAATTGCCTATTAAAATACAATTAAATTAAAAATAATAAAAGGAATAAATTACAGAGGTTGTCCATGCTAGCTTCTACCCAAAATGTCAGAAAAACAGGAATTGCTACTTAATTAATGTTAAGGACCTATTATTAGAAAGAAACACAAGCATCACTTTGTGGTGAGTGAGATGGAATTATGACTACACATCTGCCAGCCCCAACTGGGTCAATGTGCTACAACTCTAACCATTTACTTACTTGATCAAAGTTCTCCTACCTTCTTTAAATCACTGGTCCCTTTCAAGAAATGGTAAGTTTTGCTTTCATAAGTTTATTTACTTGAACTTCCTTCCCTTTGTATTCCTTATTTATTAAGAGTCTCTTTTATGCCAGATTCTGTCTTAGAAGATTGTGATACATGAATAAGACACAGCCACTCTCCTAAGGAGTGATGGAGGGAAAGAGAAAGAAAGAATATCTTGTTATGCAGCAAATTATGCTTTGAAATCTACCTCATATGCTGAAGTCTTAAAAACTAATACATCATAATGTGATTATACTTGGAGATAAGGTTTATAGAAAGATAATCAAATTTGAATGCATGATTGGGAAGGATCCTAATCAAAAATGACTGGTGTCCTCACAGGA
>RJWT010030014.1:0-14766 GCA_004365215.1 Cuniculus paca | reverse complement strand
GATTAAAGATGCGCAGCTGCAGGACCACCCCTGCCTTGCTCTTCCTTCCACTTCTTCCTTGCCCACTTGTTTCCTGGCAGCTGCAGCAGCACACAAGGCATAGGTAAAGTAATCCACTGGAAGGACTGGTCTTCAAAAATCTGCTGGATTTAAAACCAGGTGCTGCCTATACACACTGTTAGGGTATTCCGGCGCAATACAGAAGCAGAAAAAAGGAAAAAGAGAAAAAAACACCTTTACTGAGGATGTGGAGAGGAGCACACAACTCGTGCAGTTGAGCTGTCTCCTCTACCGGATATAGAGGAAGGCAGGGGATTATATGACCTCTGACCAGAAGCAGCACTTGGGGTGAGCATTGATGATGCACAAGAAACTGATTGAAAGAGGAAGTTGTAATCAGGGCTAAAGGGGAAGGAGGAGATGGTGGTCAGGGTAGACCACTGCCATAATGTCCAGTAATTTATACTAGGGCAGAAACCCCTCACACACAATGTCTGCTTCCCCACGTCACAGTCTACAGGGACAAAGAAGAGCAGATTTTTTCAAAGGTTCCTTTAGACTAAGAAAGAGAACATGTTTATCAGCTCAGCTGAGTGAATGGAGAACTGACTGAGGATAACAGGTGCTGGTCTCTGGCAGCCTGACCAAGAGAAGCTTTTTATTTACTCAGTGTTATCATTGGGTTAAGAATAGAGGTAGAATCTGCAGCTGCTCTCAGAAACCCACGGAGCCTAGAACGGCCTAGAGAAGCACATCCCAGGCCCTCGGAAGTTCCAGAAAATAGCGATTTACACCAAGGCAAATAAAAACCAGCCAAAAATAGAATCCCAGAAAATTACCCAGCAAGAGCTAAACTCTGGGAGAGTCCACTGGCCTAAGGACCTACCTCATCCAGGGGCTTGCTGTTTAGACCAGAAAAGATGCAGTAGAAAAAGATGACTCCAGGGTAAAACTGCTGTGCTACTCTATGAAATGCAGACATAGTTTTATTCATTCGCTTTGATCAGAGAATGTAAAGACCTAGATTTCAGATGAAAGTAAAGGGTGTGCTTGTTAGACAACTGACTATAAGAGCCCTCAGATGACAAAGCCTGCCAGGCACTGAGATTAGCCAATCACAGGAAGCTATGTGAGAGACCAAAATATGTTTTCTCAGGACAAAGCAGGATGAATCTAACATGAATTAGCAGTGCTGTCAAAGAAAAATAAAATGGGAAGCTGCTTTTGTTCCTTTGGGTGATTTCAGTTGCTCAGCAAATTAGTGCCTCATTTTAGCAACTGACATTCTAACGCATATTTAAGTTTCAGGGATATACCCTTTGGCCACTGAAAGTTGCAGCAGTTTCCAAAACTACTTCCTGCAATGGTGAGAAATTAATTTGACCGAGGTCAACATATCAGAGGCGCAACTTTCCTGGAAATGTACTCAAAGGGCCATTCCACCCGGCTTTTAAGTTAGGAAGTTAATGTTCCCTTGGAGAAGGTGAGACTGCCACATGGCAGGTGTTAAAGCAAAAGACCTGAGGTTACAAAAATTAAGAACAAAGAATTCCAAAAATTCAGCTGGGTACAGTGGCACGTGCCTGTAATCCCAGCACTAAGCGAGGCAAGGTAGAAGGACTGAAAGTTCAAGTCCTTTCTGGATCACTTAGCAAAACCCTGTCTCAAAATAAAAAGGGCTTGGGTGTAACTCAGTAGTAGAGCACCCCTGGGTTTGCCTTCTAGTACTAAAAAAAATTCTAAAATCATTGGCAAGCACCACAAAAGATCAAAGCCGGAAAGACCCCAAGTTTCAGAAAGATGAAAGTACTTAACTAGAATCAGAAGCAGAACTTAGGCAGTATCTTCTTCCTGCTTCAGAACTGAACAACTTTCCCAAGCCAAGCCAGGCAAACTCTCAAGTTGATTTCTAAAAAATTCCCGAGAACAAACAGCCACTCTGTTCCCTGCCTGGCAGAAGGCACAGGTTCGGCAACAGGCAGCCCACAAATGTCCATCTGTCCTTTCGGGTCTTCTGAAATGCAAGGAACACATGGGACAACCAAGAGGCAAGCTCGGCAATAAGCCCACAAGAATTTCACTGGATCTAAGCCCGAGTGATAGAGCAGCGCGACTGTGAATCCAGGACCATCCCCTGCAACAGGGCTATGTAGGATGGGGTCACATGGCATTGCCTCCTGGAATCGCTGACCACCTATGGCTTAGTTAGCTGCAAGCATTGTGCCTTAAGGATGAGTATCATACTTCAGGCTGGCTTATTTAAGTCCTTAATTTGACTTGTATGAGGGCTATCCACTTATAATGCTAATAAGCATTCATTAAGCACTGAACATACTTAACACTAAATGGCTTGAGGACAACAGAAATAGTCCTTTTCCTTGAGAAGCAAACATTTCTCACTGAAGAAATTACTCATAGGCACCTAACTTCTAGAAACAATTCAAAGACAACATGAAGCAATGCATGAGGTATTCTGTACCACACTGTGTACAATAGCAAAGAGAATTCTAAGGAAAAGATTCTTACTAATGAGGTCCTTTCTTAACAGTGGGTGTGTTTATCAGCATGTATTCAAACAAGGGCCAAAAGCTCGACACTGAGGGAAGTAAAGAAAATTACACCAAGTTCACTGCATGAGCATTTGCAAAAACTGGTAAACTTAAACTCAGTAGTGAGACCACAGAAAAGTCTAACTCCCATTATAGTTTCATAATGACACCACCGTCCGTGGTCTCACACAACCAAACTGCTTCAGAGACAAAACTAGGACTGAGATAAACAAGTCTAGTTTCTTCTAGGCTTGAATATACAATTTCAGTACTCAAGTTCTCATGATTTTGACCCCGAACCAATGCTGTTCAGTTGCCTAGCTCCCTAAGTTGTCTAAATTTTTATGCCTTTGTTCGCATCGAAGTTGTTTATGTGCCAAAATTATATTGAAAAGTGGTAGAAATCAAGGTGACAGTCTTGAATATCCCCATCCTAATTTGACCGCTTGGCTTCTTACTTTGCCTGGCCACCTACTCAGCACCTTCTGGAAAATAAAAGTCACATCAGATTGTTGGTTCAGACAAAGCTGAACAGGCTAAAAGAGAGCCTACTCAAACCGGGCAGGGAAAATAAAATAACAATAATCACATGTTAAACAGACAACAAACCACACAGGCAAAATTCTTGATGTGTTCAGATTGCATGTGCGCTGGAAAAGTTACATAAGAAGTGCTGTTTCTCTTACCCAGTATAAATAAAAGGCCACTGTCACTACCACACTATAGAAAGCCAGGATTCCTCCAATCACTATCATTGCCCAGAAGGGCTTAGACTCGAACCACAGGAGAACACAGCGATGCGGATGGTGCTGCTCTGAAAAACAGAAGGGAGTGGATTAAACGGTAAGCAAAGGCAGCTAAGTACATCTGCCTCCTTCTGAGCATCAGACAACAATGGGAAAGAAACAAAACTATGCAAGACATTATTAGTGCACAGTGTCTAGACTTGTTCTTGGAGACCGATCCAGCCCTGCCACTGACAATGATCTGCTGAAAACCATCGCTGCAGGGTGGCACACTCCGGGGTGCATTCCCCTCTGCTCCTTGAGCCTCTTGTGTTTAAAATGGTGACTTCCAAGGCCTGAACCCAGCCCCACTCTCTTCCCCTTAGAAGACCCAAAGCTGTATCTTTGAAATGAGCTAAATAATGTGCACATGTTTTAAGCATTAAGAAAGTCATCCGTGGGCTGGGGATATAGCTCAGTATATCCTGCCCAGCAAGCACAAGGTCCTGATTTCCATACCCTGTACAAAAAAAAAAAGAATCCAAAAGAAAATCATCCATGTAGTACGACAGTTAAAACACTGGGCTAGTAATCAGAAGAAAAATGTCTAGCAAATATGATGATAGACAAGTCACTTTATGTCTTTGGGTATCAGAAAGGGGATGAGAAGAAACCTAGAGAGTTCTATACAAAAATCAGAGAAAACTGTAACTAGAGAGAATACCAAAAAAAAAAAAATCTCTTTAGCCCATTAATTTCTAATCCTGGAGGCCCATTAGAATTATCTGAGGAAATCTGAAAATATAACACTGTCCAGTGCCCTTCCCTCAACACACATTAATTACATCAAAATGTCAAGATTGGGCCCAAGCAGCTGTTTTTTTCTTAAGCCTATCTATTTTTTATAATATGAAAAAAGAACTAGAAATTACTGAGTCCAGGATCACTGGTATGCTTTCCAACTGTAATGCACACTGTGTAAATGCATATATTATAAAATACTATCCTAAAGTATTATATTATTTATATGGGAAAAATGTTGTATTCTGAGCTTCCAAAATTATGGGTTTTTTTTTAGGCTTGGACTTTATCTAAACAATATATTCTACCTGGAAATTATAGATAGTAGAAGTCTGCATGGGACCAGGTGAGCAAAATATTCTTTCACTAATTACCTCTATTTTGCACTACTTAGTGTTCAGGTTTTTTTTCAGCACAGCTCTGTTCTGGCATAGAAGGAAAATGTATATTGGAATTATGCTACTATTCAATGCAAATTTTAGCATAGATTTTGTTATTTATCATTATACAGAAAAAAAAAAAGCTGCAGTATATCCACAAAGTGGATCAGAAAATCTACCTGACCCCTCTCATTTGTAAGTGTTGACCCAAAAAGCTGTATTCTTCTGCGTTTGGGAATCGTAGGCTAATTTTCTCCCCAGTGTTTCGAGACAGCATAATCTTAGCATCAACTCCAATCACTCATGAACACTATTTAATAACATTAAGTTTGGTGCCATAAAAAAGTTGAGCAACTTATCTAAGATCGGTGAGTTGTTTAATAGCAAATTTCGTATCACTGGTGTTTAGTCCAGCATCCTTAGTATGTTTCAGGAAATGGAGAGGCACACAACAGAGGCAAGCCATGGAGCACAAAAAGAATTCATTTGAAATATGACTCATACTTCCTGAGTCCTGATCTATTAGACCCAGATGCTTTTTGAAGGGCACCTTGGCTCGCACTTTAATGCAGACTTTTTTCTGCCATGACTCACTCGAGTTAAGGATAATCTTCTGTGAGCCCTTCCCATAGACAAAACTTCATCCCTTACTCTCCCACTGAATGGCAGCAAGGAAAAGTAAAGATATTCAAAATATAACACTGAAGCCAGGTGTGGCAGTAATACATGCCTGTAATTCCAGCACTCTGGGAGGCTGAGACAGGCTGAGGCACGAGTTCACACCCAGCCTGGGCAACTGAACAACTTAACGAGAACCCATCTCAAAACATTTTCTTAAAGACTGGAAATATAGCTCAGTGCAAAGGCCCTGAGCTCAATCCCCAGTACAACAACAAAAAATGTGACTTATATAAATACATACATATAAAACTTTGAATCTTTTACTTTGAATTTTCTCTAAAGGAAATGAAAACACTTTTTGATATCACGATTTGATGGGCCTCTATCAGTGTGGACCCCTTGGGACCACTGCAGATTTGCCATGGTCCTGGTCCAGTTTTCAGGGCTGCTGCTGAGAATGTGACCCAGGCGTGGTATCTAGGTAAAGTTGCAGGTTACCTATCACATGGATAATGGTTCCATTGCTCTTCTCATCTAGGTAAGGAGGAGGATACATGACCTCAATTTTGCAGAAGTAAATATCAGTTTGATTAACAAACAAATTCCGGAGGTAGAAAGTCACTGTTTCATTGTCCAAATTCCCATCACAGTCGAACCCCGTATTTGAGTGAAACTGCAGTGAATGGGAGAAATTCCCATTCACAACGCAGACTTCCACCGCACTATCCACACCCTTGTACAGGGACGCGCGGAACTCCTTCGAGAAGAGGTTGTAGGTGTACTTGCAGCTAAGGTTGACCTCGTTGTCGTACACCACAAGCATGGGAGATTGCTTCACCAAAATCTTGTTTTCTGGGAAGAAAAAGCATGAGAACAGGATGTTAAGAATCGTTTCTTTTCCTGAAATCAAGACGTAGTCATTAACCAAATAAACAGACCTCCAGCAAAGGCTTTCCTTTTTGTAATATTTTCATCTTCCTTTGAGGGGAACAATAGAGCATACTTTCAGTTGAAGGCAAAATGTGACCTTCTGTTGACAGGGAGTGTGACAACTATGCACGCAGAATTTTGGAAGCCATATCAAGATTCCTAAGATGTTGATCACACATTGGACTGATTTCCTGATTAAGTGATGGACTTGGAAGCAATTTTAAAGCCTGACACAGATGTACAAATAGATTTGTTTTTAAGTTGTGGAACAGGTTCTTTTTTAAATTTGTGAAGGAATTAAAAACTTTTTGAAATATTTTGACTTTGTGTCTTGGCCATTCCAAGAGTGGCTAAAAAGGTAAGAAAAGTTGTAAACCTAAGAGTTTGCCCCAATTTCTCTTCTATAGCAAATTCAGAGACCAGCCTCCTCAATAAACTTACATATTGGTTCTCTTAAATCACAGAGGATGGAACCATGAGAGTTCTACCTTTATACTACCCAAAGAAAAGATCAAAGAAGCCGGGAGTAGTGACACAGGGCTGTACTCCCAGCACTCAAGAGGCTGAGGCCGAGGACCAGGCCAGCCTGGCACACATAAGGAGAACTTGTCTCAAAAAGCAAAAATAGTATTTAAAAAAGATCAATGAATTTGGAGACCACTTAATTCAATCTCTCACTTTAAAGGCAAATAAATTGAAGCTGTTATGAACTCCAAAAAAGAAGAGAACATATTGATGGTTTACCTTATCTCCATTGCTGGTACTGACAAAATATTCCTTTTTTTTTTTAATTAAATGATTGTATGAGACCTAGAAATATTGGTAGTTTGCCTAAAAATCACGGAACCAAAGGTGTGCAAAACTGGAACTAAACCCCAGCATGGCTATACCACCTAAGAATCAGATCACTGTAGCACTGACAATCAGCCTCACAACCAGAGAGACAACACATTTCTTTCTGAAACAATTTTTTGTCTTGATTCAAATTTCAATACAAATATTTTTTGTAATTGTTTTAGGGGTATGTGAATAATTATTTACATATTTTAAATAAAAGATTATTTGAAGCAATACCTAGACTGAACAAACAAATAAGATCAGACTCAATTTAAATGAAATTTACATCTAATCTGGGTTTGAATTCATGTGAGATTTGTTTTGTTTTGTTTCTGTTTTGTTTTTGCTTTGGGTAGAAGGGAGCTGCATAGAGCTATACGCTTAATAGCTCTTTGTCTCCTATAAATACTGCTATAACAGGGACTTTAAAAAGAAACCTGTGAATTAGGGAAACCACACCCTTCACAATAACATAAAAAAAAATGAAACACTTAGGAATCAACCTAACAAAGGAAGTAAAAGATTTATACATTGAAAATTACAGCACTCTGAAAAAAGAAATTGAAGGGGAATTCAGAAAATGGAAACATATTCCTTACTGATGGATAGGAAGAGCCAACATTGTGAGAATGGCCATACTCCCAAAACTGTTACACAGATTTAATGCAGTCCTGATCAAAATACCATTAGCATACCTCACAGATCTAGAGAAAACATTCCTAAAATTCATATGGAACCGTAAGAGACCCAGAATAGCAAAGGCAATCCTGGGCAACAAAGGCAAGGCAGGAGGCATCACAATTCCAGACTTAAAATTATACTACAAAGCTGCTATAATAAAATCAGCATGGTACTGCCAGGAAAACAGACCTGAGGATCAATGGAACAGAATAGGAGATACAGACACAATTACAAACACACTCAACCACCTTATCTTTGACAAAGGGGCCAAATATGTTCACTGGAAGAAAGATAGCCTCTTTAATAAATGGTACTGGAAAAACTGACTCTTTAAATGCTGAAGACTAAAACTAAACCTATGTCTACCACCATGCACTAAACTAAAGTCAAAATGGATCAAAGATCTGAATATTAAGACAGAAACACAAAATCTACTGGAAGACAAAGTAGGTAGTAATCTCAAGGACCTAGGGGTAGGCTGAGAGCTCATGAACAAAAACCAAACTGCACGGGAAGTACTTCAAAGAATCAATGACTGGGATCTCATCTTATTAAAAAGTTTTTGCACACCAAAAGAAATCACCAATAGAGTGAAAAGAAAACCCACAGACTGGGAAAAGATTTTTGCCCACTGTCCCTCAGACAAAGGACTTTTATCTAAAATGTATAAAGAATTGAAAAAATCAGGCCCCCCCAAATTTAAAGACCCAGTCCAAAAATGGGCATCTGAGATGCATACACAATTCCCAGATGAAGAGATACAAATGGCAAATAAATATATGAAAAAATGTTCAACATGATTGGTCATTTGAGAAATGCAGATTAAAACAACATTGAAAGGACCAGGGATTTAGCTCAGCGGTATAAGCACCTGCCTGGCAACTGCAAGGTCATGAGTTCAATCCCTGGTATCAAAAAAAAAAAAAGATTTAAAAAAACAACATTAAGATATCATCTCACTCCAGAAAGAATGGCTAATATTAAGAAATTGACCAATAACAAATGCTGGCAGGGTTGTGGGGAAAAAAGAACCCTTCTCCACTGTTCATGGGAGTGTAGACTGGTACAACCACTGTGGAAATCAGTATGCAGATTCCTCGAAAAACTAGGATTAGAGGTTCCACTCAACCCACCTATGTCCCTTCTGGGGTATTTTCCCAGAAGAATTGAGACCATCATACCATAACAGTATATGTCCACCCATGTTTATAGCAGCACAATTTATAATAGCTAAATGTTGGAAACAGCCCAAATGCCCACCAACTAAGGAATGGATAAAAAAGATGTGGTATTTTTATATAATGGAATACTACTCAGCTATAAAGAATAATAAACTCAAGGCTTTTGTAGGTAAATGCAACTAGAAACCATACTCATAAGTGAAATAAATCAGACTTGCATATGTAAACACCGTATTGTACCACTCATGTAAAAAATTGAAAAAGTAAATAAGATCCAAAAGTTACAAAGAAAAATTACATTGTTAATCTTGCATGTCTGTATCTGGTAGCCTGAGCAATTATTTTGAGGATAACAATACGTAATATAACAACCATTGTTAAATTCCTATCATCTTATTTTGAAATCTTGTATCGCCATTGTTTTTTGTTGTTATTGTCGTTACTGTCATTTTGCTTTTGTTGTTGTTTTTCAATTGTTTGTTTACTTGATTTTTCTGTTTTTCTCTCTTTAGAATAAAAAAAAAAGAAGAAGGAAACCTGTGTCTAGCATCTCACACCCCCAAAAATTGATTGAGTTGGTCTTGGTTGGGATGGTGCAGAGGGAAAAGTGTTGATACTGGTTTTTCCTTTCTTTTCTTTTCTTTTCTTTTCTCTTTTCTTTTCTTTGTTTTTCTTTCCTTTTATTTTGGTAACTTCATTGAGATATAATTTAGGGACCAGAAAGTTTACCCCTTTTATGTGTAAGATTCAATGGGGTTTTTTGCTTTGTTTTTTTTGTTTTGTTTTGTTTTGTTTTTGTATATTCACAAAATTGTGAATGTATCACCTCTATCTGATTCCAAAATATTTTCATTACCCTAAAAGGAAACTTCATCCTCATTAACTGCTCTTTCCACTTCTTCCTTTCTCCAACCTCAGGCAACCACTGTTGCACTTCCTGTATCTATGGATTTGCCCATTCATGACATTTCATGGACTCATCCACTATGTGACCTTCTGTATCAGGCGTCTTTCACTTAGCATGTTTTCACAATGCTCATCCATGTTATACTATGTAACAGGACTTCATTGCTTTAATGACTAAATAGTACCCCATTGAATGGATATGCCATATTTTGTCCCTCCATTCATCATTTTCTGGCTATTATGAATAAAACTATTGTGAAGTTTGTATAGATGTTTTTATGTGAAGGTGTGCTTTCTATTTTCGTAGGTATGCACCAGGAGTGGAACTGCTGGGTCATACATTATAACTCTCAGTTCAACTTTTCGAGGACTTGCCAAACTGTTTTCAAAGCAATGGCACCATTTCACATTTCCACCAATAGTACATACAGGCTCCAGTTTCTCCATGTCCTTACCAACCCCTGTTATTGCCCCACTTTTTATTACAGCCATCCTCAAGTTAATGAAGTGGTATCCATCATGGTTTGATTAGCACTCCTCTAATGACTCACAATGTTCCTGTGCTTATGAGACATTTGTATTTTCTTCTTCAAGAAATTTCTATTCAGATCATGTGTCCATTTATAATGGGGTTGTCTTGGTATTATTGCCTTTTCAGAGTTTATTGATATTTTTTAAACAAGTTCCTTATCAGATACTATGTGATTAACATATACATTCTCCCAGTCTGTATATTGTCTTTGGTATTGTCTTATAAGTTAGAATTAAGCTGAATCTAATACTCAGTTTAAAAACATTGGTTGCCAGAGCCATTAAATCAGAATCTCTGGGTATAAGACCCAGGGCATCAGTACTTTGAATGTTCCTCCAGATGATTCTGAATTGTCGGTCAAGTTTGCAAAGGAGTAGCCTAGCAGATGAGACATAACCACCTACCCTCAAATCCATAGATCTTCACAGGCTTTTTCCAACTTCATTTCCTCAAACAAAATCACTCCTGATTGGCCAGATCATTTAAGGCAACATCCCCGGAACACGTAGGAGCAGTTTCATTTCTATACTCCGTCCAGACTCCATGGAACCATTCCCATCTTAGGGCCAAGACAATTACTGTGTGCATCGCTTCTTTGATATTTGGCCAAGTTTTACCTTCTGAATGCCTTTTGCTTTGTATTCTTCAATTTGTATATTTTTTAAATTCATTTGTTTTCCTCTTGGCCCTATTTCCCAAGCCACTTAATAGCAAGAACCACACATTACCCTTCTTTAAATAAACTATGAGACTAGCAGGAGCCCACTAGGCAATTGCTGAGTGAAAGATGGTGGTCTAACCATATTGTGCCTAACGGTGGTTCGATCTCACTACCATGCCGTGAAATCCTGTTCAAAACCTGTGTCTCAGCAACTTTTGCCTCATTTACTATTCATCCAAAAAATACTCTGTTAAAGCCCTGGAAATAAGCATGCAAAGAATCTAAAAGTTCAATGTTTCTTGTTATGAAATTCCAGCTTGTTTTTGTTTAGATTTTTTTCCTCTGACCTAGAAGAGGATCAGTTCTGACTGGAAGGGCAGAAGTGCCAGTGAATCACCTCCTTTTCAGAGCATGTAGGTTGGGCGTTTGTATTTCTGCTTACTGAGTACCTCGGGAAACTGTTTCTGCTGCTAATTATTTAGATTCTAATTTAAAGGGCATCCAAATTCCCTCTGATCTGCTTTGAGAGCTGATATAAAGAAAAAGATGGGAGAAGGCCTTCTTTGTGGGAATAAAAAAGGGAGTGTGGGTGGGAAACTGACTGAGGCTGGAGAGAAACCCCAGATGGCTACCTATCCTGGCTGCCTCCTGCCTGCGCCCACAGCCAGGCGGAGAGAGTGGGGAGAGCTAGGAGGAAGAAGTTTCAGCACCCAAACTCTAGTAGTTTGCTTCATGTGTCTTGTCTAACTTGGGGTGTGATATCTTCCCTAAACACACATGGGTGATAAAAAGTGATTTTCCAAAAATGAACTCCTTGGCAACTCACAGTCTGGTGAAGGTGGGCTACAGAAACCGACCACTACTTTTAAAATTGTGGCATAGTGGGGAAATCAGCTACTGCTGGTCTGAAATGTTGATTGGACCAATTTTTACCAAGTGAAATTCACTCTGGATGAATGTTTGTGTTGGGAGCTGAGGACAGGTGGAAAAGTGTGTCTTGAGGTTAGGGCGCTGTGAGGAGGATAAGACAAAGAGGAAGAGACAGTAGTGTAGGCAAAAAAGATACAGAAGCGAGAAAGAATATGGCAGAGTAGGGAATTACAGCTACCTCCATTTTGCTGGCTCATGAACTGTAGAAGACAAGATTGACTAAGAAAGCAGAGCTCAGTGCAATAACAGGCTTGGGTTCTCTCCTGCAGGGGACAGGGACCTACTGAAGGTTTTTAAGCACAGCAGTGGATGTGTACAACCTTCACTTTGTGTAGATCATTTAAGCAAAAATGGGACAGGTAAATTTGGAGGATACAAGACTGTACCAACAGAGATCAGTTAGGATAGAGTCTAAGCAAAAGGTGAAAGGGATTAAAATGTGGTTTGAGCTGGGCATGCCTGTAATCCCAGCAGTCAGGAGGCTGAGGCAGGAGGATCGTGGTGAGTTTAATACCAGCCTGGGCTACAAAGTGAGCTCAAGGCCAACCTGCATGGCACAGCGAGACCCTGTCTCAAAAAGACCAAAAAATAAAAAATTTTAAAAAATTAAAAAAATAAAATGTAGTTTGAAAGAATTGGATGAAGTTAAAAAATATTAACAGGTAACTTTGCAAAATTCAACATTGCCTTAGGTGTGATAAGTAAGAAAAAAGGAATTAAAAATAACTTCTTCAGATCACACAGATCAACCAATAAGCAATTATTTTCCTTTTGTCGTCTTTTTCTTCAGTCATCTCCTCTTCATTACATTACAAAAATAGACATCTCAGAAACACAGGCAAACTCTGACATCTAGGATATAAAGAAGATATACTTCAGCCTCAGAGATCACTGCAGAGAAAATATCAATCACACCAGAGCTTGCTAGGAACAGATTATCCCAGTGTCTGCTGTTTCCCAGAGGGAGAAGCAGTAATCTCCTGAAGCTATTTTCCTTCAGAAACCATGATAGGTATAGGGAGATAACTGGAAGATAGACTTCCTTCTGTCCAGTATGAAGTCTGCAAATTCAAACCTTAGCATTACTGAGATTGATTGGATTTCTCCTGAGCCCATCTGACCTCAGCACTACAAATCATGAACTGGCTGAAGGAGGAAAAGTCCAAGACTCCTGTATCAAAGCTGGCTGTGACATATTCCATATTCTCTTTGTCTAAGGCATATCCCTCAACTCAGTGATGGAAGCAAAAAATTTTTTATTTTGTGATGCTTTGTGCTAAGATTTTGTTTGGGAAAGCATTTAAAAACTATTGGTTATATAGCTTTTTGATGAAAAAGAGACGTCCGGTTTACTCTTACCATTTGCTTTCCTCTCTCTTCTGTTAATGTAATAGTTTTTAAATTAGCTGATCCTTAAACATGAGCACTTAGCTTGAAATAGTTTGTCTACTCTGTGCTAGTACATGGCTGGCTGCCTCCTACTTTCAAGTTCAAACTGGGTTCAGAGTTCGCTGGTAAAACCTTCTTTATATCCTCATAGCATTTGGTCCCACCTCGGATCATGTCAATAATTCAGAAAACCTAAGTGAGAAGCTGTCTCATAGGACCTCAAAATCTACATCTGCTTTAGAGAGAGATACTAAATGAAAGAAATTTATTTTGGGTGATAAAGAAAGATACCTAGTCACTCTAAGTGATATGGAATACATGTGACCATTATGATTTCCAGTAGACGCAAGGACATATTATAAAATCTGAAGACATATCTAGGTTCAGAAGAACCTAGAGAAATATTTCACTTCTCCACATGACTACTTGATTCCTTTTTGCTTTTCAGATCAAGTTAAGAGTGGAAAGCATGTATTTTGCCAGCTATTCACTTAACAGAAGATTCAAATCCAGAATATATGAAAAACTCAAGAAATTTAACAACAAAAGAACAAGAAATACAATCCATAAATGGGCAAAAAGATATAAACAGACACTTCTCATAAGAAGTACAAACTGTCAAAAATTATATGAAAAATTGCTCAACCTCTTTAGTCATCAGGAAAATACAAACTAAAACTTCATTGAGATTCCATCTCATCCTAGGGCCAGGGATTTAGCTCAGTTGCGTAAGCACCTGCCTGGCAAGTGCAAAGGTCACGAGTTCAATCCCTGGTGCTGCAAAAAAAAAAAAAAAAAAAAAAAAAAAGTCCATCTCATCCTAGTCAGAACAGCTAAACAAAAAATAGCAAATGCTACTGAAGATGTGGGGGAAAAGGAGCTTATATACACTCTTGGTAGGAATTTAAATAAGAACAGCAACTATGGAAACCAGTATGGAGACTCCCCAGAAAATAGAATTACCATATGATCCAGCTACCCACTCATAGGTAAGCATCCAAAGGAGAAGTCAACATAAAGAAGAGACACTACCGTACCCTTGACCATTGAGGCACTATTCACAATAGCCAAGTGATAGAATCAGGCTAGGTGCCTGTCAACAAATGAATGGAGAAAGCATGGTATATATAATGGTATACAAAGGAGTATTATACAGCCACAAAGAAGAATGACATCTTGTCTTTCACATGAAAATGGGTGAGACTGGAGGTCATCATGTTAAGTGAAAGAAACCAGACACAGTAACACAAGTATTGCATGTTTTCGCTCATATACGAAAAATAACAAACACCAAACCTCACTAACCTGGAAGTCAAAGAGGGACAAGCAGGAGGATAGATAATGATCAAAGCACAACATACTGCATGTATGTGCGTATGGAACTGTCACAGTTAGACCCACTAATTCATACAATTAATATGTGCTAATAATTTCTTTTTCGTAAAAGCAAAAGGAGACCATCGAAGGTTGGTCCACCTTTTTTAACCACCGAGTGTATGCGGGACTTAATAAACACCTGATAGAACACATGCAGATTAAAACACACCTGTGCACATGCACACTGACATACAAAATAGCATCCTTCTTTGAGACATTTCTAGGTAAATGGATGCACCTGGAGAACATACTCAATAAATCGGACA
>RJWT010030013.1:0-14763 GCA_004365215.1 Cuniculus paca | reverse complement strand
GGTTCACTTTTCTGTGTATACCTTAGAACAGTGGACTTTAGGGAACATACTAGAAGGTGTTTAGCATGCCATCATTCTTTCCAGGCAATCCTTTCCCTGTAAAACAGGCAGTCTGGGGACCGTAAAGAACACCAGTGGTGTCAATTACTACCTGTGTTATTTTGTCCTGTTCCTTAAAATTTTGAGTTTTCATCTCCCTATCTGAAAAAAAAAATGGTTTAATGACGACCACTTCATTAAGATTTTTTGTGAGATTTCATATATATAACATGCCTCGCATAGGACCTGGAACTCATCAGTTGCTTAATCAATATTATTTCTTCAAATCAACAAGTATTTATTGAGCTTCTACTTTGACATAAGGCTTAAATTAGGTCCCTCAGGGGATGCCAGAGGAGGTAGTTTACTGAGTTTATTGTTTGTTTGTTTGTTTGTTTTCTTAGGAGTAGGAAAGATTTATTGAAATCTCCAGAGAGATAGGAGGGGTCCACAGTTTGTTGTTTCTTTAAAGATATAAAGCAGGATGTGGCTGGTGGGATGGGGGAGGGCTGGATGGAAGGAATTCCAGGTCAGTAGTTTAAGTTTGAGGACTAAAATTCGGCAAATAGTGACAGTGAATCCTAGAGTAGATCAAATAAGGGAAAACAGACTTGGTTAGGAGGGATCTCTGAATACTATTTGGGGGAAGAAGTAAGTGTGAAATCATGGGCAGGGCATCAGGGCAGCAATGGAGAGTTGCATCTCTAAAGCCAAGAAACCTTCAGACTGTGGCTGGAAGACAGTATTCATGTAAGGGAACGCAACACTAGGTTTGGCTAGAAGCAGAGTCTAAGAATGAAAGATCTTGAATTCTAGTTTATGTGACAACTGCTTGCCAGTTAAGCATGTTTGCAGCAGCTGTCAGCCCACTTTAGTTTGGAACAATGGCATATGTAGCTCAAGTAGGCAGGGTGGCTTTAATTTAAGGAGATGTGGATAAGGGTAGGAAGCCTCCTGCGTTCTTCCTTTTCTATCACGAGTATCTTACCCTGACATACACGATGGGGAGTGGGGGGCGAGATAAAAAAGAATTTCTAAACCTGGCAGAGTTCTTTTGGATTGGACCATCATTCAGAGAGACTGAACCATATCTGTCCTGACATTCCTCCCCTCCTGTGTGCTAAGGTACTCAGAATTCCCCTTACACCACTTACCTCTGGCCATCAGCAGAAGCGGAGAGAATCTCCTTGTGTAATATATGTGCTTGCATCTCATGAAAAGAAATTGGACAGATCTCATCGACGTCAAAGGGGGAAATTTCATGACGGCCTCCCTCATCTTTTACTTCAGAGGCAAACACTCTTTCAGCAAAGCTACGCATTGCATCATCAACTTCTAAAAGAAGTTTTCACATATTAGTATTCAAGCCCTTTTCCAAAACTCATCTGAGACTCTGTTGGGTGTCAGGCATAAAGTTAAGCACTGTAGTGGGTACAAAACTGCTCTGTTCTCCACTCAGTCTCGCTGAAACACGAGCTTGCTGTCTGCTCTTATGTTACTGGATTTTCTTATGTAGTTCTGAAATCTGCATTCAGAAACGTGAGTCAGAATCTCACAACACATTTCTGGTGGGTCCCAAAGGAAGTGTGGGCTCTTGTGGAACCAATACTCAACGTAAGATCACCTGGTTCTGGCAAGGCTGAGTTTGATTTCATAGTAATTGTGCAACAATACTTCTCACTAGGTTGGGAAGTATTTTTGATAGTTTTTGATAGTTTTGGATAGTTATTGGCCCTTCAAATTTTCACTTTTACTTTTTCCTAAGGAGAACCAGTGATCCAGTAGTCACTAGGAAATCATTACTTCTGAGAAACGTGTCCTGCAGGACCTTTCTTCTTCTGAAGACAGATAATGTGTTTCTCTCAGATATCAAATCATACTTTATTCAATTCTTGAAAACTTGATGATACAGTATATCGTGATGTGGAGGAAGCCACTAAAATTTATTATAACATGTTAGGTGTCCCACTCTAACATGTTAGGTGGACATAAGCTTCCCATAATGAGTGACCATTGAAGACCAGTTTACTTTTACATGCCTTAATTTTCCCATTATTCTTCTTCCTCTCATTTTTTTTTTAAAACAGTTTCACTTGGTAACCCAGGCTACCAAATTCATGGTGATTTTCTTGCCTCAGCCTATTTTTTTCCATTCTTAAAAAGGTATGGAGGTCACCCTTAGCCTGGCAATGTCCAAGACCCTCAGGATATAAGAGAACCAGTCTCATCGTACAGGGTGGTGAAGGTCATCAAGCATGTGCTTTTCTGTTAAGTTCCACTGTATTTAGAGCTGAGTAGTCATCACCTCTAATACTTCTTAAGGCCTTCTGGTATTTCTGGACAAGAGCTGGTAAGCAACACGGATACTAAGATCTACCCAACCTCACTCACAAGGCTATTGGGACACTTAGTGAGATAAAGTACGTGAACATGCTTTAAGGAAAATAAAACAGCAAATTGTATTTGGAGTTAACTTTGAGCCATTAAGGAAATGATAAATGATACAACTTAGTATAAGATGAAGCATACATTAGAAATGATAGCAATTCATTTGTGACTTCACCAACACTAACAGATCAGCCAATTTTAAAATCCTAGCTTGTCACGGCAGAGTTAACAGTAAAGCCCACTATGTTGGCTGAACTGCATGCAACTGTTTGCCTTGCTAAACCCAAACACTTCCTGAAACTGAAAAGCATCTTTGGATGCTATTGGTAGTTCTCTGGCAATCATTACAATCCATGAAGGAACAAAGAGAACACCAAATAGGTACATTTGATGGCTAAGAATACCTCCCCAACCCACTGCCAACTGATCCCCAGAAACAACACCATTCATCCCTGAGAATCACAAGTAGCACATGCATCTCAAAGATGAGTGTAAGCAGGAGTTACAAGAATCTTCATGCACCATGAAGGGCAAAGAGGAATAGGCCAGTTGGTTATGATGATGCAAATGAGGATGACAATGCAACAGGTTTGTCATGCTGTGCTGTGGCAATGCTGCTGATGACCTCAGAAAGGGTAATATGGGCACGAATGCCCAGAAAACAAATGCTATTTGCTTGATACCTGGCTCTTGCAGAAAAAGCATTATCTGGGACAAATATCTATTTGTTTCATATTTTTTGTTCTTTGTTTATGGTACTGGGGATAGAACACAGGGCCTTGTACATGCTAGTTAAGTGCTCTACCATTGAGCTACACACTCATTGTTTCATACTTTTAAACACTTGTTTTACTGAAGTTGTATCTCCCTAACCACAGACAGTTGAAAAGTAGAAATTTTATTCTCACATAGTTTACATGATGACTGAAAATTATGTGGTTGATATTCCCTTCCACTGAATCAACAACCAGTTATTTGACTTTATGCAACCACAGCTGAAATTTGATCCTTAATTCAAACAGCTCATCTGGTTCAAGAGCTCTGCATTTTAAAAATACTATAGGGAATGGTGGTGATACTGGAGAGAGTGAAATTGGTATTTCGAAAGTTGAGCAGATAAAATTTAATGACAACTTGAATTCAGGAAGTAAAGAAGAAATAATCCCCTCACAGTTGTATAGAAATTACTTTTTAGACATGTTGTTAGAGATAATGGGATATCTGAGTGGCAATGTCCTGAAAATAAGATATATGCATTTGGAGAGAGAATAGACAAGAGAAAGGAAAAAGAAAGGAAGAGAAGAGGGAGGAGGAAGAAGAGGAACAGGCAAACAAAGAGGAGGAGGAGATGGAAGAGGAAGAGGTAAAGGAGGAGGAGGAGGAGGAAGAGGAGGAGGGTGAAGCAGAAAGACATTAGGAGTGAAGAAAAAGGGAAAAAACCATGACAGCTGTGTGACCTTGGGCAAACCATGTAATCACTGGGGTTCATCATCATAAAAGAAGAATGTTAACAATAATAATTCTTTGGAGAGTTGATGTGAAGATTAAAAAGAAATACTTTAAAAACTGCACAGTACTATTCAGAAATTGGAATTAACATGGAAAGTGTAAGACTCTTGAGAAAAGGAATATCGTGCTTGCTTTTCACCCAACACATCCAGAAAACTATGCTTATTTCTCAGCAGTTTTTTTAGTGCATAAAGACAAGGTTGTTGGCCTTCCATCTGGTACATCTCATCTTAGAGGTGCTCAGAGGTAGACCTACTGTATTATCTATGTCAGAAGAAGGACAAGTGTAATTAGAGGTGGAGGGGAACATATAACTGTCATGGTTTTACCTAAACTAAATTCTTACTTTTTTTTCTCTAGAGTTGAGGATTAACCAAGGAAACATTCAATAGACTCTCCTGGATAATTTATTTCAGAATTTCAAATAAGCGCCCTGCAACATTTTCTTTAAAAAAGAGTGGAGTTTGTTTTGGTTTTAGTTTTTGTAATCCAGAAAAGCCATGAATTTGTTTGCTATGATATGGGATATCTAGGACCACTGTCAACCTTTGTTGACTTCCAATTGTATCATTTAGCAAACACTGCTGAAAAATAACCATGTTTCTGAATTAAGGAACAGTATTGCTTCTTTGATAATCTGGCAAATGGCAGGAAGAATAGTCCAAGATACTCACGTTTTGCTTCTGCTGTATGAGTAAAATAAAACAAGATACAAAATATGAACAACTTTCATAAATCAGAGTGGCTATTAACCAAGCTTTGGAAGACAAGGATGTGGACTGGCACAAGAAAAAGGAGCAGTGGAAGGAATGATTGTCTCTCACTCTCCTAGCCTTTCTAGTTTGCTGCCTTTGGAAACACTGGGGATATGATCATTATACAGCCTCCATTTTCTTTTCCTTTCTACTATACCTTTTAAAGTTTATAAGTTATAAATTATAAGTTATAGACATAAATTTTAAAAGCCCCCCCCAACTTTTTTTTTTTGGTGCTGGAGGTAGAGCCCAGGGTCTTATGCATGCTGAGCATACACTGTACCACTGAGTCACACCCCCAACCCAAAAGGTACTTTTTATAAATTGTTAATTAAAAATTATCTTTAAAAACAGCTCATCTGGTAAATAATTTAGTAACATCTAACAAATACAATCCCATGAAACATATTGTTGGGGCACATCTATACTTACAAAAAACTAAGGTTACTAGAGAACCTAAGGGATTATTTAAGAAAATTAGAATGTTATGCATCCATTTAAAATGGTGTTCAGAGAGTTGAAATATCTTGGTAAAATGGTTAAATTATAATGTTAAGCCAAAACATTATCCTGCTCAAATCAGGATATAAAATTATATGTACAATATAAACTGTGTTTTAAAAGGTCCTTATTTTGCATAGGAAGTTGACTAAAAAAAACATTAAAATGTTAAGAATGTATGGGATGACAGGATGGTGGTGCTCTCTCATTACTATTTTCCAACTTTTCTAAATTAGTATTTATTTTATTTTTCAGTGTTATTTTTTATCTCCTGAAACATGCATGGCTTTCAGGATGGAAAATATTTTAAAAATTACACTTTGTATAAACTTGGATTGTAAACCATCAGAATACATAGACTGGGTTAAAATTTCTGTCATGCTCATGATTTTTCACTAATATTATAGCTAGAGATAAAGTATAGAATCCTTAGAACTGGGACAGCACAGATTTTATTTACACTGGCATAATAGATATTAAATATCTCAGTTTTCTAAGGATCAAGAAAGAGGTAGTTTTAGAAAATTATCTTCTTCCCAAAACTAAAAACAAAAACTTGAAAATAGCTTCTTTCTGAAATGTAGTAAAGCTATTATGGATTCTAAAGGATTATCAAAGCTGACATGATAAAAGGAATGGCTGCATATGAAAAAAATTGAGCCCTCTGAACACTTCCACACCTACCTGAAAGTTTGAACAGAGGCATTGTTGTTGGGACTCTTGGTTCTAGGCTAGCACAGCAGACAGGAAGAGAAACAGACTGCAGGATGGCTGAGTGACACTATAAAATATCCTGACACTCATTTTATTATTTTGCTTTGCCCCCTGTAATTTGACCCTTCTTTGCTAAAAGGAGAGATGAGCTTTGGACCTATTTATAGCTTCAGGCAATTGACAGTGAAAAACAGGTGAAGCCTTAGCCTTTATTTCGGGATTTTAGAAAATGTATCTGTGGTGGGCCAGGAATTGCATTTCAATACTCTATATATTCCGGTAATTTGGATTCTCATCAAGGGTAGTTTTTTTTTTTTTTTTTGGTTTGGTTTGGTTTTGTTTTGTTTTGGTACCAGTAATCAAACTTAGGACCCTGTGCTTGCCAGGCAGGTACTTATGTCACTGAGCTATATCCCCAACCCCAAGGGTAGTTTTCTTACATGAGGTAACCCCTGTTGATCTATTTTTCCATTCTATTGAAATACAGGGAAGTCCTCCAGGTGTCTGAAAATTTAACATCCACAGGATTTCCCATCACCAGAAGAGCTCTCAGTGGTTGGTGAATATGCTGGTATATTCATCAAGCTCTCAAAACAAGCACACACATGTGTATGCACATGAATGGTGCACGTTTTTACTTGTTGTATAGCTTTAACTTTTGAAAATTTAACCAGGCTTGTCCTGGGAAATGGCACATGGGGAAAAAAGGATAAGAATCAATAAAATAACTTTTGGTAATGCGTGCTATTAGGAAAACAAAACAAGGTGGTATTTTTTGATGCCTCACACACACTAGAGGCAAGGAGTCTACCACTGAGGTACACACCATATACCTCTATCCCCAACGATGGAATTTCTAAAGATGAGAGATGCTTTTCAGCTATGTATAACTGAGGACAGGCATCCGTTTCTCAGAACTGTTTAGCAACACAGGTCGAAGACCTCACACAAGTGTCTTTTGGATCAATGACATAAGAGGTGTAATATACCTTTAGAAAAATACCCACTCTCATTTTCTGTAAAAATAATTTGAGAACTTGGGTGTTGTGGTGCACTCCTGTAATCCTAGCACTTGGGAGGTAGAGGCGGGATTGCCTTGAGTTTTGAGGTCAGCCTGGGCTACATTGTGAGACTCTGTCAAACAAAACAAAACCCCACCAAAAGTAACTTGAGAAATCTTTCAGTAAACTTCATATAATTATGGAGAACTATGGAGTAAACAAAAGTTCCTCAAACTTCCATTGTCATCTTAGTTATTTCATGTTTTACTCCACTGGTGGCCTCCAGAAGTCAGATGCTTATACATCTAGTTAAGGATCCAAACCTTTCCTCATAACGTAGTTAGTTCAGGATGTTGGAACCAGTTAATTGAATATACAGCTTGAGAAGGTGCATGCCAAGAGATAGAGAAGAAAGAATAGAAATTAGACCATGCTAAGAGTCTTCAATTTAATCACTATAACATCGGAGAGTCACTGAAGTTTTTGAGAATGGACTGTAATATAGTTGGTCTTTCATATTCATGGGTTCCATATCCATGGATTCAAACAACCATACACTGAAAAAAAGAAATTATACTGTATCTATATTGAACATGCAGACATTCTCTTGTCATTTGCTAAACAATGCAGAATATTTATAGTTCCACTGCATAAGATATTATCAGTATTCTAGAGAGTCAATGTAGATACAGGTTATATGCAAATAAATAGTATGCCGTTTTATATAAGGGGCTTGACTGGTGGGACATAATTTTCCCAGTAGTGTGTTTCTACCTTGTGACAGCCTGTGTGGAGTACTGAGGATAAACTAATAAATGAGGTATCAGTCTGATTTTTATGGAACTTGCACAAATAGACACATCTTAGACATTTTTAGGGCTTTGTTCTATCCTGAAAAATGTATGCGTGATTTCAACATATTATAGAGTTTTAAAAGTTATTTATAAAAGATTTCAGAAGGAGAAAAGCCCTGTAACTGGCCTTTGAGTAATGTCTAGTGTATTATTGTTGTCCACCAGCATTGGGACTAGCTAGGGCATTTCTTGACTAATATAGTATAAGATATTCAAACATGTTATTAGCATACCTTGGGCCTAAATATTAAATGTCAAACTCCTCAAGTTTTGCAGGAAAAACATGCATAAATTTACAAGATCTGGAAGCTGGGTATGGTGGCATATACTTGTAATTTCAGCACCTAGGAGGCTGAGGCAGATAACTGCTACATAGTTCAAGACTAGACTGAACTACACAGTGAGACCCTGCTTCCAAAAAAACCAACCAAAAAATTTTAACAGATCTCTTGATAAGCAGGGCATGGTGGTGCACACCTGTAATCCCAACACTTGGAAGGCTGAGACAGGAGGATCATTGGGAGTTTGAGACCAGCCTGGGCTACAAAGTGAGCTTAAGGCCAGCCTGAACTGCATAGTGAGACCCTGTCTCAAAAAGACCAAAAAAATAAAAATAAATAAAATAAAATGTTCAACAAAGATGATAGGTTCTAGTCTTTAACAAAAAGATTCTTAGAATCATTTAGTCTTAAAAAAAAAATCTCTTGATGACTTTCAAACCTTATTCCACTGATATAAAAAAAAGTCATACCAGGCATGCTTGTAAATGTGGAGAACTGAACTAAACCAAGGTGTTTAAAATAACGTGCTAGTTTGTTTTCAGGTTTAAATATCAGACATAACAAACACATTTCAAGTTCCTAATGAAAATTAGAAAAAAAAAAAGAGAGAGAACAAAAGAAAAAGAAAATTAGGACCAATTTTATCACTTCCACGCATTTTGGAAAACTACTTCACCTCACCTGGATATTTCAATCTGCTTCATCTTCTAAAAATTTTTTAAGTTATTTATTTATTTTTATTTTTAAGACAGGGTCTTGCTATGCAGTTCAGGGGAGCTTTGGACTATGCAGCCCAGGATGGCCTCTAACTTGCAGCAATCCTCTTGCCTCAGCCTCCTGAGTGCTGGGAATACAAGCATGCACCACCACTACACCTGGCAATCTACATCATTTAATGGCTGTATAGGCAACTAATTTGTTACAACCACATCCTCCACTGAAATTATTTAGTAAAACAGATTATAGACAATGAATGCAAATTCATATTGTCAAGGCCAACTTTTAAACTATAATTTGTCTAAGGATTCAGTAGACAAAGTATGAATAGCATGATATATGATGTGAAATTCACGAGATCTGTGCTCCTTGTGAAGAACCCCAAACAAAAAATTGTGAATTTATTCCATGTTAAGATAGAATCCTCGACATCATTTTAATGGCTTATAAGAATCATTTAACAGTACTTTAACTCCTAATGTTGTAGGTGTTGCCCCTTTTACTTTGTATGAGTCCTGCAAGTTGATAACCATAGAAATTCACAGTAGTTAAAATGAGACTAGTTTCAGTGTTCTACATTAAAAAATTCTCCCCTACCATATACCAGTAGTTAATAAACTGTTCTGATCCAAGTGTGAAATAAATCATGTCACAGAAATCTCCAAGTAAGAATTATGAATTCACTGCGCCAACTTCCAGGTCATGAATCAAAATGGTTTCAAGCTTTTGGCATGAGACAGAGCATATTTATCTCCATTTTACAATTCTGCTTTTGTTTTGTTTAGTTTTTTAAGGTAAAACGCCACATTTCATTGCCGAGGTAGCATTCTCAAGCAGTTTTGCAAAATGATCACTAGCAAGGATTCCTGGTCCTTTTTTAATGTTTATGGGTATCAATCTTATGTTGACCTTTTAATGACCTTGAGTATTGCTTGTTAGGAGAAATGAAACCTAAACAGCAGAGATACACAGGAGGGTCCCTCACTGACCCAATAAGCTTCTTTAGGTAATTTTTCATCATTTTCCAATCTAGAATATGTATTCTACTGTATTTTATCATATATGTTTGTCAAGGTAAATTCAGCCAAATCGTTAATGTCCCTTCCATATCACCTTAAGTTAAAAAAAAAAAAGCATTATGTCCTTGGTAGAATAAATCAAGTTTTCTGTAACCACCATATTCATATTATATAGTATTCACATTACGTGTAAAGTCTACATTTTTTTTTTTGAGGCACCAGGGCTCGAACTCACAACCTTGCACTTGCCAGGCAGGTGCTTATGCTGCTGAGCTAAATCCCTGGCCCTTGTCTTTTTGAGACAGGGTCTCGCTATGCCATTCAGGCTGGCCTTGCGCTCACTTTGTATCCCAGGCTGGTCTCAAACTCGCAAGGATCCTCCTGTCTCAGCCTCTTGAGTGCTGGGATTACAGGCATGCGCCACCAGGCCCAGCTAAAGTCTACATTTGAAATCATTCCTTCATAACTTTCTCTCCTTAATTAGGGTTGAAAAATCAGGTATCTTAATTCAAATTACTCTTGTATTTTGCAAATGAAGAAAATATAGGCCAGAGTAGTAAAATTATAGTTGGAATCCAGGTTCTTTGGCTCCTACACCAATGTGCTTTCAACTATACCAACTGTTAAGCAGTAATGCAAACAAACAGAACCAAAAGGTTCCCAGTGATGGTTCTAAGTGCTTCACAGTAGTGTATGAGAATCTTTTTCCATACTGGGGATTGCAGGTAAGTGTTTTACCACTCAGGTACATTCTCAGAATCTGATATTTTGAGGCAGTTGCCCAGGCTGGCCTTGAACTTTCAATCCTGTTTCAGCCTCCTGAATAGTTGGGACTACAGACATACATCACACCTTGCCTGGCTCTTAAAAAAATGAGAATTTGACAGTTATGTATCAATCCTAATAGTTTAAAGCAAGTGTTGGTAGATTTTTATACAGTAGTCCCAACTTACCCACAAGGGATATGCGCCAAGACCCTTTAATGCAGTGATAGTGAAATTTGTAGAGCTTTCAGTAACGGCCCACTATTCCATAGGTTTGCCACCATCACACCAAATTTATCAATTGTGCTAATCACTGTATTTTTACCCTATTTATACTGTTTTTTCATATATATTTACATCTAAGATACATTTTGATTTGTAAATCAGACATAGTCAGAGAATAATAACTAGGTCGTACATGGTGACACATGCCTGTAATCCCAGAACTTAGGAGGCTGAGGCAGGAGGATGGCTGCCAGTTCAAGGTCGGCCTGGGCTAGATAGTGAATTCAAGGCCAGTCTGAACTACAAAGTGAGACCCTGTCTCAAAAAATCAAAACCTAAGAAAAAAGTTAATAAAGTACAAAAATTAGCTGAACAGAGTGTTGCTTGCTTGTAAACCCAGCACTCAGGAAGCTGAAGTAGGAAGATCCCAAATTCAAGACCAGTCTGTGCCATTTAGTGACACCCTGCCTCAAATTTTAAAAAAAATTTTCAAAAGGGCTCGGGATGTAACTCAGTGAGAGGCCCTAGGTTCAATCCCACTACCAAACCAAACCAAACAATAAAAAGCCAATTATAGTTGTACCCATACTCACAAACTCAATTCTCTCCATGATTCTGGTTACACACTGAACAGGATGAGAAACAAACCAAATTTTCTTGTAAGGTCAACATTGAACCTAATCATTGAATTTGATTTGGTTCTCATTCTACTTGGTTTGCCACCAGAATTGAAATAATCAACTTCATGAACCACGGCAGGACTATATAACTGCATGATAAAATTATAGCACCATTACTCTTGTATCTTAAAGGGTTAAACATAACTGCAGTAACTCCACAGATACACTTAGACAGCTACTAATTATAGGGCAGGTGGCATACATAGTGCAGAAGCCCTGGATCAAGGCCTGATTTATGTTTTGAGCAGGATGGAACAGTACAGTGTGGGATTTCATCAGGATATGCAGAAGGGATGCCAATTTAAAATTTATGAATTGTGTATTTCTGTAAAATTTCATTTAATATTTTTGGACCTTGGGGTAACTAAAACCACAGAAAGAAAAATCTCAAGATGAGGAATACTAATGTATTGAAATCAAATGAGCTCAACTCTTCCAATACTGTCTAACCCAGAAAGTCTGAAATAA
Source organism: Cuniculus paca (assembly GCA_004365215.1). Taxonomy (NCBI): domain Eukaryota; kingdom Metazoa; phylum Chordata; class Mammalia; order Rodentia; family Cuniculidae; genus Cuniculus; species Cuniculus paca. The sequence continues at coordinate 2,848 of RJWT010030013.1, read as the reverse complement.
ATATTAATTTTTTTTTTTTTAAAAGACAGGGTCTTACTAGGTAGTCCAGGCTGGCCCTGAAGTCAGTGGGATCCTCCTGTCCCAGGCTCTTGAGTGCTGGGATCACTGACATGCACCACCACATCCAACATTAACTTTCTATATAGGAACATAGTGGGGGAAAAAAATTGTGACTAAGTAAAGTATTTCCAGTTTTTATTTTTAAACATTATTTAACAAGAAAACATTCAACCAATTTCTAAAAATTAGGATGGATTAATTTACATTAAAAATAATCAACTTAAAATATCAGCCCTTTTCATTTAGGGCCAAGGAGGCCAATAGTTCCCATTTAAACAGCAGAATTGCACAACTGATATTTTTAAGTATACCGGATGGCACAGAAATATAAAAGTCATACAACACCTTTTCCCTTCAGAGTAAAGTTCAAACGCTTCTTCGGTCAGTACTTGGACTTTTAAAAATCAGTTATATTTTGAAACACACCTAAAACTAATCTGATGAGCACACTTTTAAAACAATTCTTATAGAAAACAAATACCTTAAAATAATTTTGTGGCACATTAGATTGCTTAAAGAGACAGCAAACATGAAAAACAACATACAAGTATTATAGTCTTTTGTTTATAGAAACCATTCAAATAAAATGTTTTCCCAATTATCCTTGCTTCTTATAACGTATTAGCAGAGATGAATTACGAGAAGCAGAATGCACCATTTTTTGGTTCTTGGTTGTAGCTGCCAGCTTAAGAGTTCATGACTATAAATATAAGCAAAACATGATTATGCTCACAAATTTGAGAATGGGAAAAAAAACCCCAAATTGCTCTTTTAAAGTTCTCGTCTTTGTTTTCAAGTCATGACAGAAATTCACAGCTGTTTAAAAGATGGTGAAAGATGAGACTGGGGACTCACTAAAGCAAATTAATTTTATACTCCTACAGAACCAAGTGTGCAACAAGTATACTACCAAATTAGCATTCCATAGTAGACCACTGGAGCAAATACAGCATTTAACAGATTCAGATTAGGCTAGGAAGCCTTTAGACACAACATCTTATTTTCACACTCTCCAATGTGCAACCTTATAAAAAAACACACACATACAACTAAATCATAAAGGAATGATGTAATTTCTGACAGCTAGCCAGGCACTTTATACTGGGGAAAGTAAGTTTGAGATTCTGAGGTAAACTAGATTTTCAGCAATCACAAACATCCTCCACAAACTACATTTTATGCCACACTGACTGAACTTACTCAGCTTTTTAACACTAAGTCACTCTGTTGTGCCAAAGTGTAACTTTTAAAGAAGCTGTTAAAAGACCATTTTCAAGTTCAAATTCTGGCCCCATTTGGATACTTTACTTCTGTGCTTGGAACATACTTGAGAAAACTATAGATACATACAAGGGCTAAGGGCACAAAAGCCTGAGAAGTAACTATCTTTCTCCCTAATTTGGTGTTGAATTTAGAAGAAGTTTTAGAAAAGGTTAGACTGCTAGTCACAAAAAGACACTTAAAACCACTCACACAGAAACTTAGAATATGACTGAGGTGATAAACCTCAATCTACCTCAGGAAAATGACCAAACAATACTTGAAAAGAGGCAGCGCAGAGTTTTCATTTACAGATGTCAGCCCTACTATGAATGTGCCCAGCATAAGGACACAACTCTCTCAGTTTATTGTTCTCTGGGCACAGTACATGTTTTTTCTCCTCTTCTGAAATAATTTCAAGGTAATGTGGAATTTGCATAATAAATGAAAATTATTAGGAGAGAAAAGAGTTCTAAGTATTTAGATATAAGAAGAACAAAAAGTAGCCATTTTGGAATCTGTCTTTCATTGTTAAGCTATACATTTTTCATTAGAATTACCAGGGCTGGGCATGTAGCTCATGGGTAGAATGCTCATGAATAGACCAGTTGTTTAGCAGGTATAAGATTCAGGGTTCAATCCCCAGTACCACAAAAAAAAGGTGGGGGGAATTACCAGGGCATTATTTGCAAAGGGAAATACCAAGCCTCCATGTCCTTGTAACAAGTTAAATACATTTTTAAATTCTTTCTACAAATAGCAATTCAATCCAAAGGTTACTTCTTGTTTTGAACAAACTCATCAGCTTCTGTTTTCTGAAATGCAGGCTAACTTATGAACAACTGTTTTAAACCCTTTAAAAAACATTCTAAATAAATAAAAGTTCAAAAACTTATTGATCTGAGAGTCAGGCATGGTGGTGTATACTTGTAAATCCCAGCACTCTCAGAGGCTGAGGCAGGAGGATCACAAGTTTGAGCCCAGCTTGAGCAATTTAGTGAGACCCAATCTCAAAAGATGAAAGGCAAGGGATATAGTTCAGTGCAAAGGCCCTGAGTTCAATCCCCAGTTTTGAAAAACAAATCACACAACCAAACTAAACCAAACCAAAAACAATAGCCGCACACAAAAACAAAAAATACTCCCTCAAACAAAAACTAAAACTTAAAAGAAAAAAAAAAATCTGAACATCCTTATTCTCAAAAGAATGAGAAAACATATAGGCTTAGTTTCCATATGGTTAACAAAAAGGGGAGGAGGTTTCTAAATACTTAAGTCTTTTAACCTGAGCCTCCTAAGGATACCAAGCTTTTCCAGTTCCAATAAAGCACTCATGTTAACTGACCCCTTTTCTACTTGCAGGGTTAATGGCAGGCATCTAGCAAATCTGGAGTTATGATCAAATGATCCTAGCTGGCTTGTTCAAGTTTTGAAACTGTGATTGTGGCCCATTAGCGCTGTGCTTTACTCAACTAAAACAATCAAGTTCCTGTTGCTGTGCAGTGACGGGCAGAGAAAAATTGAGAAA
>RJWT010030012.1:0-14763 GCA_004365215.1 Cuniculus paca | reverse complement strand
TTGCTTCCAGCAATAATTTTGGTAACCTTCCTTCCCTTTCAATTTCATTGAAGAGTTTGAGGAGTGTTGGCATTAATTCTTCCTTGAATTTCTTGTAGAATTCAGCTGTGAATCCATCAGGACCTGGACTTTCCTTGGTTGGTAAGGTTCTAATTACATTTTTTATTTCATTAACTGAAATTGGATTATTCAGTAGTTTTACATCTTCTTGGTCCAGTTTTGGAAATTGATATGTTTCTAGAAATCTGTCCATTTCTTTGGTGTTATCGAACCTATGAGAATAAAGATTTTTGAAATATGTATTGATGATCATCTGGATTTCCACAGGGTCTGCAGTGATTTCACCCTTTTCATTCCTTATTGCATGGATTTGAGTTTTCTCTTTCCTTTTTTTAATAAGGTTGGCTAGTGGCTTAACAATTTTATTTATTCTTTCAAAGAACCAGCGCTTTGATTCATTGAATCTTTGTTTTGTTTTCTTAGTCTCAATTGCATTAATTTCTGCTTTGATCTTTACAGTTTCCTCCATTCTTTTTGCTTTGGGTTGGGCTTGCTCTTCTTTTTCTAGATGTTTCAGGTGTAACATCAGGTTGTTTATTTGCATTCGTTCCATTTTCCAGATGTGGGAATTCACCGCGATAAATTTCCCTCTGAGGAATGCTTTCATTGCTGCCCACAGATTCCGGTAAGTCGTATTTACATTTTCATTTGCTTGTAGATATTGTTTAATTTCTTCTTTAATTTCCTCTGTGACCCACTTATTGTTCCGAAGTGTGCTATTTAATTTCCATATGTTTACGGAGTTTTCACAGTTTCTTTTGTCATTAATTTCCAGTTTGATGGCACTGTGATCAGACAGTATGTATGGGAGAATTTCAATTACTTTACATTTATTTAAACATGTTCTATGGGCCAATATATGGTCTTTGCTGGAGAATGTACCATGTGAAGCTGTGAAGAATGTATACTCTGATGTTGGATGGAAAACTCTGTAGATGTCTACCAGGTCCATTTGTTCACAGGTTTCATTCAGTTCTGTTATTTCTTTGCTGATTTTCTGTCTAGTTGATCTGTCTCTTTGAGTCAAGAGTGTATTAAGGTCTCCTGCTATAATTTTGTTACTGCTTATTTGATTTTTCATTTCTATCAATCTTTGTTTTATATAGTTGGGTGCTCCCATATTTGGTACATATATATTTAAGATTGTTATTTCTTCCTCTTGGCGTTTTCCCCTAACCAGTATGTAGTGACCTTTTTTATCTCTTTTGACCATTATTTGTTTGAAGTTCACATCATCTGTGATCAGAATAGCTACCCCTGCTTTTTTCAGGGTTACTGTTGCATGGAGCATTTTTTTCCATCCTTTGACTTTCAGCCTATGAATTTCCTTTTTGGTTAGATGAGTTTCTTGTAGACAGCATATGGTTGGATGTTGTTTCTTGATCCATTCAGCTAGTCTGTTCCTTTTGATTGGTGAATTGAGGCCATTTACATTAATGGTTATAACTGATATATTGGCCTGTTTTAGTCATGTTATCTTTCTGCAGTAATTTCTTTACCTTTTCCCCCTGCTTAATTGTCTGCCCTGCTTGGTGTTCTTCTTCTGTTGATGTTTTTGACATCGTAGCTATTTTCATGTTTATCTAGAGTATCTTTCAGTATTCTTTGCAAAGTCAGTTTGGTGGCCATGAAGTTCTTCAGGTGCTCCTTCTCATGGAAGCATCTTATTTCTCCATCCATTTTGAAGGGATAGTTTTGCAGGGTACATCAGTCTAGGTTGGAAGTTGTTTTCCTTTAGGACTTGAAATACTTCACTCCATGCTCTTCTTGATTTCATTGTTTGTGTTGAGAAGTCTGCTGTGCTTCTGATGGCCTTTCCTTTATAGGTGATTTGCTTCTTTTCTCTCACAGCTTTTAATAGTCTGCTCTTATGTTGAATTTCTGGTATGCTGATAATTATATGTCTGGGTGTTGATTTATTTTGGTTATGGCTAGTTGGAGTTCTATATACTTCATTAATCTGTATGTCGGTTTTCTTTCCCATGTTTGGGAAATTTTCAGCTATGACTTTTTTAAATAGTGATTTTATATCATTTGTGTTTTCTCCTTCTTTTTCCTTTACACCTATTAGTCTTATATTGTTTTTCTTTGCATCATCTTGCAACTGCTGAATTGCTGTTTTCTGATTCCTTGTTATTTTTAAATGATGTGTCCTTTCTTCCTCACTAGCTGCAATCATGTCTTCAAAGTCTGAAATTCTATTTTCACATTCATTGAGGCGGCTTTGCCAGCTTTTGATGGATGCTTGATTTCCTGGATAACTCTTTTAATCTGTTTCATGCATTCTAATTCTTTCTTGTATTCTTCATTCAGGGTTTCCATCCTTTTGCAGTGTTCCTCTATTTTTCCAACTATATCTTCTTTAGATGTGCTTAGCATTTCTTTCATTACATTTATCATCTCTTGTTTTACCTGGGAAATTACTTCTAACCTCAGTTCCTTTAAAGTCTCATAGAGTTGTTTCTTTACTTCAGTTGCTATCATTTCTGAAGTTTCAGGTGTGTGGCTCATATTTTCTTCTGTGTCTGTGTCTCTTTGGCTTGTTTGGGAAGGACTGGAGTTGCAAGATTGCATTTTGCTCTTTCGTTTTGTCATTTTCCTGTATTCCACTGTGGTAGGCGAATCCAGCGTGCATGGTTGAGGTGCCAAGGCTAGGTGAAACTCACAATGCACACCTTCAGCTCCAACCAAGACTACCACTGTGTCTGTTCTGTTTCTGGGCAGTGTCTGGGTGGAGCCCAGGCAGGATGACAGGGTAGCTCTGAACTTTCTGCACTGATGGAGGAGGGGTGCAAACTCCTACCTGTCTGTTGGCAAGGTCCCAAGGTGCACAGCCAGGTGGAATTTGCTGTGCATGACCCCAGCTCAAGGCAAGCCCATAGAAGCAGCTGCCAGGCTGCTCTGGGTTTACCGGTGTGGCCCATGCAGGATCCAAGAGACACCCCTAGTGTCCTGGGCCAGTTGGGGACAGACACAAACCCCCAATGGGCTCCTGGCAAAGTCCCAAGCTGTATGGCTAGGTGGAATTCGCTGGCCATGCCCCCAACTGAAGCTTGTCCTAGATCAGCTGCTGCTTACCAGTTCTGGGTGAACAGATGGGGTGCAAGCAGGTCCCCAGGGACACTCTGAACATTTGTGGCCTTGGGGGAATAGGCACAGATTTCTATTGGTCTGGTCACCCGGTCCCAACTGCACAGCTAGGTGGAGTCTGCTGTGCCCGCCCCAACCCAAACCAGGCCAAGAGCAGTCACTGCCACACTGCTTCCAGTGAATGGGTGGGCTGTAGGCAGGACCCCAGGGATGCCCTGAATATCAATGGCCAATGGGAGATGGACACAAATTCCTATCGGTCTCTTGACAAAGTCCCAAGCTGCATGGCCAGGTGAAACTCACTGGTCCCACACTCAACTCAAGCCTGGCCCAGAGCAGCTGCTGCCACACTGCTCCCAGTGAATCGTCAAATTTCTTTTTGTAAAGCATCTACTTTCACTAAGCAGTTAAAACTTCATAAATTATTTGAGAATGATTTGTCTACAACAGTAATTGCATGACAACTAGTGTTTCCTGTGGACTGCTTACATGTTATCATTTTATGTATACATAAGCTGGACCCATGGAATCCCTGGGGAAAATGAGGATTGGGAAAATTCACCTCTAAAATGCTTTTTACTCTCATTGGTGACTTTGGTGTTTCTTATTCTTTTCATCAACTTCTAATCTAGACATGAGAGAACTGACTTTGGATTTAGAATTTTAAAACTTACTCTGTGTGTGCACACATGTGTGTATTCATATACACGTACATATACACACTTGAATAATTTCCTTATTTGCTTAGTAAATGACTATTGCATAATTAGGATATGCCATGTTATTTCTGGATATCTTGAATATGAACAAAGGAAGACAAACTTCCCATAATTGAAGAACTCTGTCTGATATTTGAGATAAGACTTAAAACTACATCATGTTATTAAGGTAGCAGTAAAATACTGTATTTATTTTTCTCAAGACATTATGTAGTACCATTAAATGTTCCACTCAATACTGGTGTCAAAAGCAAAACTAAGTGATGTCTTCATCTGTAGACCCTCTATATTCACTACCAACCATATTCTGAGGCCACCCTTCCTCTGGTTGTTCTCAGCCAGTGACTGAGGACAACAAACATTTAAGACAGGTCCAACCTAGCAGGACAAAGAGTGTCTCACTTACTTTTCCCACTGCTGAGACAAAATATTCAATATCCAAAGTTAAAGGAGGAAGGGTTTATTTAGCTCACAGTTTGTAGAGGTTTCATTTCATAGTTGGCCGGCTCCACACCAGGGTAGCATGGCAGAAAGGCATCACAGAGGAGAAAGAGTTCTTGAGAGGTAGAAAGCAGGAAAGCAGCAAATTAGCAAAGCAGGAAGTGAGGGCAGCTGCTCTCTTTCTGTCCCTTTTATTCTATCCAATGTACACAACCCCTAGGGCAGGTAGTACACACACCCAGGGTGAGCTGTCCCATTATCAACCCCCAGAACTAGACCAAATCAACTAGTGGACTAATTTGGTCACACATCCTTAATCCCAGCATCACACACTTAATTCCAATATCACACAGTCTAGATCGAGTCACCTCTGAAATCCTCTTCTTGACCACATGGAACATTGTGGGGTGGGGTGTGCTTCTCACATGCAAACCATGACAAGGAGTTTTACTAAGGTACCATGTGAATCAAAGATTTCCTGTGAGACTGGACCAATCTTTCTTTGACCAGGAACACAATCTGAGACTTTTCTTCCCTCCAATAGTTTTTCTGTCCCCATCTTTGGTGCTAGATGTGCTGTTCAATGGGTAGGCTCACCCCACTTTTTCTTACATGCCCCAGGTCATTCTCTCAGTCCTTCCTTAGTGTATGTGTCTTGGAAGATCTGAACTGACAAGAAATATTTTTTTCAATGCTTATTATGTGTCAACGAATAAACTGAATATATCACCACCGATTCTTTCCTCAAAGCAAATCTGTATGATAAGCTTCTACCTAGACCATTTTAGAGAAACTACTACTTAGAGAGGATAAATAACTGGGAAAAGTCACATGGTAGACATGGAGATGGAATTTATAGCCCCAAAATTTCTGCAAGCTATCAAGTTGCCAATATGGTCAACTACAGAGCCATGAAAACTGGTAAAAGGAAATGTAAATATGAAAGAAATAATGATTATCATGATGTAGGAAACAAATATTCAATATGCAAATTTATGTGTATTCAAGGGGAGGAACATACTAGCTAGTGAAGGAGGAGAAAGTTGACAAGGAGTATGGTATCAACAATTTAAAAAAGTGACCCAATCAAAATAATGGACAAAGGATCTAAATAAACATTTTTCCAGTGAGGGTATAGAAGTAGCCACCAAGTACATAAAAAGTTGTTCAATATCAGACATTAAAGCAATTCAAAATCCTAATGAAGTTGTACTGCATACCAACTAGAATGGCTATAATTAAAAAAATAAGGATGTGTTGCTGGTAGGAATGCAAAATACGTTTTGTACAGGACAGTGAATTGTGTAAAAAAGTCAAATCTAGCATTCTCCTTATACTTATGTACCCAAGAGAATTAAAAATGCATGTTCCTATCATTTGTTATTATTTGCTATGAGAAACAACAAATTATAATAAACAGCAAAAGATAATTGGAAGTAGGGAGACAGACATTTCTCAAATGGGATCAAGAGACTGAGGGAGAGGGGAAGAGGATAAAAGCAAGAAAGATTAGTTACATACTTGTGCCAACTCCACACAAGAAATGCAAACATTATGTACCGAAAGCATGTACAAAACACGTTCCATGGAAAACTTGCATATGAATGTTCATTAGGTAGCACTATTTATATTAGCCCAAAGGTACAAATATCCAAGTTCCATTAATGAATGAATGAAAATCAAGATGTGGTATATCCATATAATGGAATATTACTTGACCACAAAAAGGAATGAAGTACTTACATGTGCTTTAACATTGATGAACCTTAAAAATTCCATGCATTGCATAATTACTTTTATTCAAAATATCAAAGAGTGAAATCCGCAGAGACAGAAAATAGATTGTTTGTTAATGGGAATTGGGGAAAAGAAGACTAGGGAGTAACTGCTAACAAGTAGTTTTCTTTTGGAATGAAAAAAGTATTTGGGAGCTAGATCTTAGTAATGCTTGCATGACTTTGTGATTATGTGAGAAAACCCCCAAATGGCATACTAAGAAAGGGTGAGCTTTATACCAGTTGAAGGATGCCCAATAAAATAAATTGAACAAGTTAAAGAAAAAGTTTACAGTTAACATTTTCATCTTCTCTTTTCCTCCCTACTCACAAAGATACAAAATTGAAATAACTGCAGAACTTGATTTGAAAAGGAATAACTTTTTCTTGAAATACAAAACATATAGAGCATGATTTTTGTGGATTGTAGAGTTAAGGTGGAAAGCAGAATGAATGTGGTAAAAACTAACTCGCAATGAAATCAATTTTCCTATGGAGTATGAACTACATCTTGAAGGCAATGTTCAACCTTTCCCAGGTTTTGCACATGACAGTGAATTGTGTAAAGAAGTAGGAGCAAAATTGTAGAGAGATGTTACCTGGAGAGCTAGGTGCAAGAAGCCCTATCTGGAAGTCTGTTAATGGTTCAGAAATGAGGACTTGACCAAGCTGGAGAGGAAGCTGGAGGGGAATTGAGAGTGACTCTTGTAGGAGACTCCACAGGTTTGACGAAGATCAAAAATAAGAAAGGAAAAAAGAAGGCTTAGGAATATGTCATCTTCTGTCTGGGTATCTAAATAGGTTGCAGAGACATGTTCATTGTGAATATGCTATACTGGGAATATGTCATTACTAAGGAAAGTTGAAGACAAATATTGATTTGAATATTTAAACTCTGAAGCAATTTCAGGACATTTGAGTAAAAATTTGATTTTAGAATTTAGAAATGTGAATCTAGATAGAGGAGAAAGATTTGGAGTAAAAATTTTTATCTTGCCCTTCTATTCCTAGCTACCAAGAATGCTTTCACATACCCTCTTGGCAAAGCTTTTTTAAAGTTGGAAAATGCAGTTATCATTGTTCTCCCTTGAGTTTCAAAATAGAAATCTGAGGGCCGGGGATCTAGCTCAGCGGCCTAAGCGCCTGCCTGGCAAACGCAAGGTCATGAGTTCAATCCCTGGTGCCACAAAAAAAAAAAAAAATCTATCAAAATAGAAATCTGAATCCAGAGAAAAGGCAACTGCTTTCAGAGACAAGTATTTTGGGTACTGCAAGATCCTGGGCATTTTATGCCCTTAGCACCCTCTCCCAAATACCATAAGTAACAGATTATGGAAAAAATGCAAATACCTATGCAATCCAAACATGCAATATGGATGACAGTTGACAAAGGATGTCAACAATTGCAGGACAGTTAATTTTTCCATGTGACTTATTATTGCATATTGACCGTCCATTTTAATGGTTTCCATTCTGGCAAATTTGAACATGCATATAACATATTCCTTCCCCAGTTGCTCCCCTTGCTCCACCCTCCTGCCAGTTTCATTTTGGGGAGGTTCAATGTGCATAATTTGATCATATTTATACCCCCTATTGTCTTTCCTTTCATCCCTCCCCTTCCCTTACTCTTATTTAATAGCAACCTCCCTTTTACTTTCTGGTCATTCTTTCTACATGTTAGGGAGGACATGTAATATTTGTCTTTCTAAATCTGGATTATTTTACTCAACATGATTGGAGAGTATTTATATAAGGCTTATTCCTTGTGCTTCCTCAAGATATCTATTCCCCATTTCTGTAAAACAGTGCTCTCATCATGAGTGCTGGTGATGGTTAAGGAGCGGAATGGTTTAGACAAATTTGTTTGAATATTTTCTTCATGAAGTCAGAGATTACAGAAGTACTGGTCAGAATTTCTACTTATCAGTATAGTAAGGCAGGGGAAGTAAAGACTATAAGATAATGTTCAATTTAAATCGGGCTTTGAGAGATCCTATGAATTTTATGTGACCATCAAAAATGATTTAACTGTTTTTATGGCACTGACATAGAGAAACTACCTCAGTTTTCTCACTTTTAAAATGCAAAATTGATGTGAGAATTAAAACAATAGAAAAATTTAGAAAATGTAGCTTAGAATACTGCCTGGTAGACAGTGAGTGCTCAACATGTCTTGCTACTGCTAAGTACTCTGCTGTAATTAGAGTAGAACTGGGAAAGAATCCACAGGAATTTACTCTGGTCTCATCTGGCTGTATACATGCCAAATAGGTAGGAAAGACTGTAGAAAAACTTGGAAGCAGACAGCAAGCCTACATATTAATTATAAATAACTGTGCAAATTTTTTTGTGGTACGTGTGTGTGTGTTTACAGTTCTTCATAAAAGAGTAAATGTACCATTCTTTGCTAATACTTTTTATTGAAAAACCTTAGTCACAGAATTCATTTGATTGCATGTAAATCGTAGTTCCTGAAATAGGTCTCCTCCTTTGAGATCAGAGCTACTAATTTCATTTGGGTTTCCCAGTTTGGTAAACCGCATTACAAAGTCTTAGCCAATTGACATCCTAGGAGAAAATACAAAAAGAAGATCACTGGACTTTATTTAATTGAACCTCCAATTGATTAAAGAATAATGCCTACTCACTGTGTTTATTGAATGGAATCCTTCTTCAGGATAGAGGTGTGAATGTTGCCTCTTAATTTTGCATTAATGCTCCCCTATGGATAATGCCACATTCTTATTAAATATCTACACAAATATACTACATAATTCTGTCCTAATTTTTTGTCTTTAACTTTGATAATATGATGGGTTTGGGTAAGTGGAGTAAGAAATTATTTAGAATCACTGTCATCTCCTTTGGAATATTATACTCAACAATGAGGTTAAGAGACTCTCAGGAGGAAACTTGTCCATGAATAAATATACAGGATTCAAGGTGGATATCATGTCAATGACTAAATATATAGGCCCCAAAGGCAGGAATTTTAGTTTTGGAGCAGTGGAATATTTGGAGGGACGTAGCTCTGGGAAAGATGAAATGATTTGAATAGCAATATGAATATGGATTTTTCTTTAGTCAGAGACTATGATGAAAGTTTAAGACTTCAAAGAAATAAAGATCTATTGCTTTCTCAAAGACATTAGGTATATCCTACCTATTATATAGTCTTGATGAGAGACATATGGGGACTGTTAATAATTTTCTACACTTTGGAAACAGAGTAGAGGTGGAAATTCTTTACAAGTATTGGTTTTGCAGAGCTGTGAGTTCTGTTGGTAAGTTTGATTCAGATTTACCAGTTGTTCATTTCTCTGGCAGACAATTGAGATTCTTTAAATATCAGGGAAAGTTATTCCACATGAAAAATACAATCATTGACTTGGGTAATTTGATACCATATAGTACAAATCAAAGATGAAATAAAAAAGCAAAATAAAACTTTCAGTGTATTAGATGAACTGGTTTCGTTCAAATAACTACAGTTGCCAAAGAAGCAGGAGAACTTTATGGGCACAGACTTATCTGTTTTCCTCCAAGAACCATGGTATATATTGGCTGTTTTATGCTCATAAATGAGAAAGAGAAGAGTCATTCACAAAAATAAGATGTTATAAATATGCCAATCTTTGAAGAGGAGGAAAATAGTACAGAACCCATTCTTCACTATAAGCCTGTGACTTTTAATGTGGTTTTCCAAATCTGTGTGTGATATCATTTGGTAAAACTATAACATTCATCTAATGAACATGTTCAAGAGTAAATTTCATTTTAGGTAAACCTACATGAAGAATGCGAACTACCCCCTACTTCCTGACTTGCCACTTCTTATCTAATTCTTACTTTTTCTGTCCCCTTTGAGTTCTGGAAATAAGAAAGGATTAGTGGTTTTATAAAGAATTACATACTTGATGCCTTGTTTCCTAATCATACTAAAGAAAGAGTGGGTAACAAAAAGAATGAGGGAGAAGAGGGAAAGAATACACATACATTATGTATTTCACAGCTGTAACTAGTCAATAAAGGTGTAGGCATTAATTGTAGATCACATGGCATATCTTGTTTTATAAACTGACTTTGTTATTTATTTTAAGACTCTTTTTAGAAAAAAAACACTTGAGTTCACAGCAAAATTGAATTAGAACATACAAAGAATTCCCTATAGAGCCTGCCCTTATAGAAGTAAAACTCCAGAGTGGTATATTTTACATTTATTTTTAAAAATTTAGTGTAGATGCCAAAGAAGCATATTAAATATAGTTATTTAAAAGTAAATTGTATGTAGCACCATACACTATGCAATTCAGGCATTTGACACATACACGCTTGCTAACAGAGATCATGAATATCATAAAAACAATGTCAGAAACTAATTCCAGATATGGCATTAACAATAATAGTGCCCATTGTCTCTATAATTTTTATTGTTGTCTCCTTTTCTAATTTTTGCAGTACAGTTAACAGGAGAGTCTTAATATACATAGTTATGTCTATCCATTGCATTTCACAATACATTTTCTACTCTTACTTGTTTTTAACTGTTAGTAAATAAATAGAGCACTTGGTTTAATTTGTACATTTTGTGATATATTAATATATATATTGGATTTTTATAGCTCTGTTGATATAGAAATTATATATCTGTAACTTTGTATATAAACAATATACAGATAAATATTTTGTTAAAATGTAACCACACAATTTTGTCTGGAGTACTTGATAGATGTAAGTCTTTTCTAATCCTAGCTAAAAAGAGTTTTTTAGAACATTTGATGCTTTGGTCTCAGTCCTTGGACAATGGAATCTGAAATCTAGGGATGAAGCCTGGGTATCAATATGACTCCACTGTGCAGCCAAGGTTGGGAACTATTGATGTAAGTGCCGCTCTCTGACAACTGTTTCTTTCATTTGAAAAAAAGATTACTAATTAGTGCAGATTCTGGAGCCTTACCAAGGAAATCCACAGAGAATAGCCTTTGTCTCTGATGGTATTTCTAGATTTAGAGCATTCTCACTTTAGAGATCATGTCTCCCTTCTGTCTCTTGGTGGTGTGTCATATTATTCAAATTTTGTGTCTTTTATTTTGTTGACCAGTAACCTGATCCTGGTCGAATACCTCCACTTTTCTTCTAAAGCATACATTTGTTTTGTCCATCTTGCAAATGCTGCAATAACAGATATTTAATTTCCCATCCTGATTTGGCACTGACAGCAGAGGCAGAATCAACTTTTCTACATGGCTAAAATGTATAATAGGTGGGCAAAAAGAATGTGCTTTAAGGAGATAAACTTCACTTACATGCAGTCATAAATGCACCCCACACACACACACAAAATACATGCACACAAAGATCCACTTTCTAAAATAACCTTTACCAGGATCCCCTCTATCAGCATTTCATCTGTTACATGATGCATATTCAAATAGTGTGGGCCTCATATATTATACCAATTTATCATTCCTGCAAACAACATCATCAAAAATATTCTGCAAAACTCCATGACCCTATTTTCTTTTAAATAAGCACAATGTATTAATCACAGCCCTCTGTTGTACAGAATTCCACCTGGAGCTGTCATTTACCCTGCATCAACTGAAAGTACTCAAGAGGCTTCTCTTGTGCTCAGCCCCTTTCCCCAACAACTTCACACATAATTCATGGGTAATTTTACAGCACCTTTTATGACTGAATGTATCTCTGATCAGGAAGTGGCAATCATAGAATAATGAGTGTAATCACATCAAGGAGGGCTTTGTTGTTCTGAGGAGCATGCCTATTGGAACCCACACCTGCTGCAAATCTGTAAATGTTTTTAGGTTGTCAAATATCAATTGTCAGTGGGCTCCAATGAAACTGTACTGCAAACAGAATTAATGTAGTTTTATTGAAAAGTTATCTCAATTGATTCATCCATAGTTATCATTGATTGTTTTATAGTGGGGAGGATATAGTATGTCACAGAAAAATAAGGATTTATGTGCATGTTTTCCCAGCCTAAATAGCAATTCTTTTGAAGGGAGACAACTGTTTAATGAATAACCTTGCACACATTTTTCTGCTATCTCAATTATTTAATATCAATAAACTACACTTGTTGAAATTTAGAATCCCTGTAGAACCTGAAATTCTAAAGTCAGAGTGGAAGAATATTAACTTCATTTGGCTTAAAAGATTTCTTAAATCATACAATTTCAGGTTATCTAAACAGTACTCTACTCTAAAGAGTAAATGATGATATTGTTTATAATAAAGTTACTATCCTTCATGCCTAGCCATAAAACATGTTTTCTATGAAAACTTGATAAAATAACATTTGTTCTATTCAAGGAAAAGTATAAATTGTTTTCCAATATGTATCTAAATCCCATTTAATCAGTAGTCAATGGGACTTCACTTTTTAATCTGAAAGCATAGAACTATTTTATGCCTCATTCACCTGAAAAACATTAATATTGGTTTTTAGTTAAAAAATAAGTGAGATTTAAATTTTTTGAGGTGGTTATCAGATAAGCAAGATGGTGAATGAGGCAGTTTTAGAGGAATTTCCGAGAAAAGACCCGCTCACTGTCTAAATTTTTTCCAGCTGCGCCTGATCCTCTTCTTCCTCATTGTGCCCACTCCTATCTTCCCTGACAAAAGCTGCTATTCAGATTAATGGGAACTCTCCACAGAAGAGACATACAAAGGGTGAAGAGCAGAATGAGAACAGGGCTGATGATGAGCAATCAGAAATCCTACATAATTAAATGATGGTTTGCTGGCTTCGGCTGAGAGCATCTAAAATGATTTTAATGGACATTAGAAGTCCTTGATGAGATCTCAGTCAGCTGTGACATTACTCTTAAAGGAAGTCGGTGATGTCTAGAGAAATACCATTTCAGAGATCAGGCTGAGTTTCAGCTATGATCAGTTTTGTTAGCAGTCATTTTGAATGTTCCCTTTAGAAGGCAAATCTGTGGTTCTTGGATATGGCACTGTCCACCTCATAATGACCAGTTTTTTTAGGCTGGTTTCATGAGTTTAAAGGAAAAGAATGATTCAAGGATTATTTATTAGGTACTTAGAATAAGCTGCAAATGTTCTAAGGCCTAGAGGGCTTAATATAAATAGAAACATTGTTATATACAAATATTTCACACTTTATTGGTAATGAATACCATTGAAATAAACAATAATGCACTATGCACAATGTTTGAAAGAGAATTTTTTGTCCACCTATGTAAGTTTGAGTTGATTATGTTTTGTCTTGATTGCCATTATTTAAAAGGGAGAAGAGCATCAACCAAAACTAATGAGCAGACGATTTTTGTCTCTCTTGTTGTTTGTCCTTTTATTATGAAAACGTTTGTAATTCCCCCAAATAATCTTTTATTATGTATTTGAATATATTTCAGTGAACAATAGTTACAGTAAAATCTAGCAAAAATAAGGCTTTTTAAAATATAAAACCCCATCTTCCAGGCATGGTGGCCCAAGTCCGTAAACCCAGCACTTGGGAAGATAAGGCAGGAGGATCACTGCAAGTCTGAGGCCAGTATGGGCTACACAGTGAGTTCAAGGATGGCCTAAGCTATATAGGCAGACCCCATCTCAAAAGAAAAACTCCATCATATATATATAATATATATATATGCAAATATAATATAGTAATATACACAAAAATATACACAAGTAAATACATGCATTTATGACTGTATTTTAAGAAAATCAAGATAAAACTATACCTGTTTTATTTCTGAAACATCTTTATAGAATAATCTATTCAGATCATCTCATTCTTTTTAAATGGATGCATGCTATTTTACCATATGACTACATTATATTGCATTAGTTTGATACCCTTTCAGGAGACATTGGACTGAATCTGTCTTTCAATAATATTAACATCATTATATATACTCAAGGATTTCTATGAAATATGAAGCTTTGGTCAGTAGCTGTAAAAGCATTTTAAATTTTGAGATATTACCTACTTTCTCAACAAAAATTTTTTATGCTATCTTGTGTTTCTCCAATTACATTTGAAAACTGCTGTTTCCCCACCAGAATATTGGCTTTCAAGAGCAATCTTATCTGCATTTTTACCACTATTTTTGGCTATACCACTTTGTCTACACCCCTTCCTTGGCTCCTTTGCTGCCTTCTACAATGATTATTTTTGGCACTCAATGTGAGGCAGTGTGGAAAAGATAAGGAGGAGACAAAGTGTAGAAAGGCTTTTAATGAGGGTATGTGAGAGCTGCAAAGAGATGCAGGGGGCTCTCAGTGAGAACAAAGAAGTAAAGCTATTTTTATCAGGTTTGGCTGGGGGAGGACTTTGGGAGGTGGGAAAAATGACATATTAACAGCTGATTTGGATACTTTGCATTTTTTTTTCTTTCCTGCAGCCCCAGGGATTGAACTCATGACCTCGCACTTGCCAGGCAGAGAGGCCACTGAGACAAATCCCCGGCCCTTAACAGCTGATTTGAAGGAGCATCTGCATGCACAAAATGGGAAACAGAAAGATTTACTGGGGGCTGGGGGTGGAGTGCTTAGTTGGTTGTGGAGTCTTGGGATTGGAGAGGGCTCAGAGCACATGCAAAAAGGGAGTGGGAGGTTTATTTTTGAAACTAGAAGGAGAATATAGAAGTTACTCTTAGAGAGATAAGTTGCTTCTCTGGGCC
>RJWT010030011.1:0-14764 GCA_004365215.1 Cuniculus paca | reverse complement strand
TCAAACTCATGATCTTGCACTTATCAGGCAAGTGCTTGAGCCGCTGAGCTAAATTCCAGGCCCTCAGAGGCCAATTCTTAAAGCAGTGGCTGCTCTCTAGAAAATGGAGAGGGCTCATCACAAACACACAGCGACTTTAGTTTGACATTTTATCAAAATAAGCACAAAGCACAAAAGAGTAAACGTAGAGTAAAAGAAGTCAGAGAATATAATCAATTTGAAAAGTTCAAAAATAGATGGTCCTCTTTTTCTTCTTTTTAAGCATATAATATAAAGGAACAGGTTATCTTAGGATTTGTCCGAAATTTCAGTATGTTTTATGACAAACTAAATTCCAGGAATCCTTTTAGGGAACTCAGGTATTTATCTAAACTAATGTTTGGCTCATATTATATGTGTTAATGTTTGCAAGGATGGTCTAAATATACTGAACTATGTTGTCTGCTTTATTAGCTCATAATTTCCTGGCTATTACCAACTAAATATAGATTACTAGTAAATACCTAAATATAGACAGAATGGATACTTACTTTGCCTCTTCATCCTAATAGCATAAAACTATTACGATCTCATTTGTTTTTAAGGTTTCTGGGATATACTGTATCACACAGTATGGTCAAATCTTCATGAATTAACTTGAAAGACATAAAATATAAAATCATGAATTGTCAAAACCATAAGAAGGTTAGAGCCAACGTATTCAATGTTATTTACTTCACAAAGGACAAATACAGTTCAGGAATTGTAAAATACCTGTGATTCAATTACTCATATACTGTAAAAGTAATAATATACCTATTTCACATTCTTTATATATTGAAACCCATTATGTTTTCTGTTTTGTGCTCCCAAGTAAGATTTTGAATGACTAGGAATTTATGTTATATAATAATTTATATTATTTTTACAGAGAATTTAAAATTATTTTGACTGACCACTATATTCTATGTGGACATAATATCCACTGTGGGGTGTGGTATTTATTATTAAACACATTTTTTCGCTTTATTTTCTAGAAATGAACAATTTGCTTCCTGTTGCTAAGGAAACAAATTTTCACAGAGATAGAACACTGATGTCACAGTAATCCACTAAAGTGGAAACCTTTAATGTCTGTCAGCCTCTTGAGAGTAAGCAATTTGCTCTAATCAAAATGAATCCAAAATTACCCTGAGCATGTAAAAACGCAAGAATCTAAAAATGCATTTCTGCTGGTAAGCATTTGTTTTGTGTATTAGTTTATTCAAAATCAACATAAAATATTTTAGTATGTGCTTTCATTAAATTTTATACTCCCAACTTACTATATTTTTAATTAAAATCATATTCAACAAAGCCGCCATAATCATGGTTAACAATGAACAGAATTATGTAAATTTCATATGAATATTCTGTAGGATCTTACTGTAACTTTCATTTTTAAGTAGTAAATCTCAAACGTTGTAATTCACAATTTATTTCCCTAGTTTAAACTTCCTTAGGAAAAGTAAAACATTTGGAGGACAAAAATGATTTAACAATAATGAAAGGTATTTTTTTGAAGTACTGATATTCAAATCAGGGAAAATAAGGTTCACAATTTACAAGCACCACTACAAGTTTTACTAGTAATATTTATAAGCCATTAAAAAAATTCATTCTTCTGTTTTTATTTGCTTGTTTGTTTGTTTTGTGGTACTGGAGATTGAACCCAGGGCCTTCACAATGAGCTATTCCTTCAGCCCCCTTTAAATGTTTTCTTTCAAAAGAGAGCTCCAGTTTGCACTCCTCATGCCTTAGCCTCCAAGAGTGAGGAATTATAGGTGTGTGCCACTGTGCTTGCCTTTTTTTTTTTTTTTTTTTTTTCAGCATTTTTGATCTGTGTCAGCATGGCAATAAATAAGATCTAAGGAGCACCATGAAATAAACCATAGATCATTTATTCACAGTTCAAAGGTTTGTATAAGTGACTGGCTGGTTATCAGAATGAGTTCTTTTAAGAGGGAAATAGACTTTCTTTCTTGAAGTCTGAAATGGTATCACAGTATCTATGAGTCCCCATTAGTTTTAGGATGACGCAGGGTGTTACTATCCTGACTCAGCTGCAATTATAACAGGGCAACTGCCCTGAGCCTTAAAATCAAAACCAGAGACTGAGTCACAGTTGCAGTAACCTTGGAAAATTGCTCATGGCATTGGGGTACAGTGAAGCTTTTTTCTTCTAAATTAAAAAAAATTAGAATTTTTTCTTTTCTTTTTATTTTAAAGAGAATAAAACAAAACAAAACAATATAAAACACAACAAAGCAGTTCAGAAAAAAACAATGCAAGCAATACAGGACTTCCAAACAAGACAATAGGAAATCAACAGTGGCTACCATAGTGCCTCTTGTTTTCTTTGAAATAGTTGTTCATAAGAATTAGAATTTTTTCATAAAATTAGTATTTTTGAAAATTAGCAAATCTTATTTTTAATTAATTTTGATATGTTAAAAGAACTTTGTATTAAAGATTTTAGTTTATGTATGTGATATGTGGGACCCCTGCAAATTTTGTTTATACTTTTCTTATTATCTTTGTCACATGCAGTGCTGGATGGGTTATAAGGAATATTCTTTCCTGTCCTCCGTGTTATCTAACATTTTAGAGACAATGAAATGATTTAGTATATCTCAATAAGTTAGTCCTCAAACAATGTTTTAAGCACATTACAATCATCATTTTTGTGGAACTGAAAAAAATTAGAGGAATTTAAAAAAAAAGTGAAATGGAATTATATAACTTACTTGAGTTAGTAATTTCCTTAAACAAACCTTTCATATGTGAGGCAAGAGTAGTGCATATGTGTACATGTGTGTGTGTGTGCACATCTATGAGTGTGTGTCCTGCTATTACTGCTAGCTTTAATGAGCAAATGTGTTGATCAGATCAGCCGTACATAAAATAAATTGCTGAAAAACGTATAAAAAATTGTCAAAATTATCCAATGATACTAGGAAGAAAACATATTAAAGAAAAATGAACAGTGTTTTCCAAATGACCCACTACAATTAGAAACACAAATTAACTAAAAAAAAAAAACATAAATAAAGAACATTTGGATATCTCCTCTTGAACCACTAAAATACTGTTTCTGAGCTGCTATTAACATATAAAGTGGCCCTAGACAGTGATTTCAAATAAGAAAGTTATTTTTTAAAATCCTGCTTAATTTATATTTAAGAACAAGGTATAAATGGGAAGCAAATGGATTTGTTTGCTTAGTGAATCTCCACTCTCCATCCTTGTTCCACCATCTCAACTTTGTCAGAGAAAATTGTGAGTATATTACTACTTCATCTCTGAGGCTCTTATTTTCCCCATTTCCCTGGTCTTAGTTTCTGGCACAAGTCTCCCTTACTCTCTGTATGTACTAAGTCCTAGGTATATAAACTGCAGGGCAGAGACTGGCAGCTACCGAAACCATACTCTCATAAGACAGGCTGAGGGCCTGCAGCCTGTCTCTGCCTCTTACTTGGTAATCATATAACAGAGCATGATAATAAATCTCTCAGCCTCCATCTTCTGATTTATAAAATAAAGATTAAAAAAAAAACTTACCTGTTGGTAAATTATGCATGCAGATCCTGGAGTATAATGTTTGGCACATCATTAAATGAAACAAAAATAAATGTAAAAGAAAAAAGAAGCTGAGCATGGTGGCGTGCACCTCCAATCCCAGATGATGATCTGTGCATAGTAGAGAAGTGACTTCCTAGATAAATCAAAGAGTTATGAAATCCCAGCATCAATTCTTACAAGAAGGATTAAAATGAGAAAAACCTTACTAAAGAGACTAAGATAAAAATCATTTCAGACAGATTTTAGACAAATGTTTCCTTTCCCTTCTAAAAAAAAGATAGTGGATAATGTTATATGGGTTATAAGAGATAAAGATCTCAGGAAGCTTTTAATTAAGTTAGTCTAGTGATGGGAATAGTGCACTGGGAAGCAAAAAATATAGCCATACCTAGGAGCTAAGGACCATTTCCTTTTATTACCAGGTCACAGTCCAACATTTGCCTGCTCTACAGTGATGTCAATGAATCTATGGTTTTAGAGCACATGTGTTGGAACAGCCCTTGACTTAATATCAAAAAATACAAAAACTCTGAGGGTAGACAGTGAGTGTGGCTAGGATATTTTTAGAGAAAGAGTAAGTAAAGTGCTATTAAGTTAATGAAACAAGTTCTTATGTCAGAATATTTTGTTTTTTAGGTTGCAATTCATTGCACTAAAAAGCTTGTATGCACTTGCATAGCAAACTTGCTAGCATCAAAACCTACTTCAATGAGTGCAAGAGTACTAACATCAGAAAAGAGATAAAATTATCAAAATCTAGCATGAGTATTCAAGAAAATCAATTAAATCTACTAAAGATATTTTAAGTGTTGAATAGCCTACACATTACACATTGTTCCAGTGACAATATTTTTATGATTTTAATTAAAGACCCATCAATCTAAAGTAAAATGTTTTGCAGAACATGTATTATTTATTTATTCTTAAGTGCCAAAATTGACATTTGAATTTTAATCCATTGTGAAGGCTACAAAAATCATTTTAATTTGTTCTTTGGAAATATTTTCTTTTCTGCCTTATGTTAGATTTTGAAGTCTATTTCCATAGAAACTACTTAAGAAAGAGCTTAAGCTTTTTCTTCTTCTTCTTCTTTTTTTTTTTAAACATAAAATGGCCTTAACCAACTCTCTTTCTGTAGTGGTATAAACCTGAATCAGCATTCAAAACAACTTTAATATAGGCTGACATTTACAAGGAAATCCTTTTCTCTATAGCTAAAGGACAGTTTATTGGTGATTTCTCCACATAATTCTTGATTTAGAGATTGCTGTGACACGTTCTTTCCTTTGTGTTTTCCTCTCTCTTTTTTCTAGTTGTGCAGATAGACCCCCAGGCCTCGACTATCTCAGTCATACTTTGCAAGTGCTCTCCCAGTAAGTTACACCCTCAGCCCTGCTTTTGCTTTTTTCCTTTTTTGCTTCTCATTTCCTGTCATTGTGATGGTCCAACACAGTATCAGTCTGGTTTTTGTTTTACTTCCCGAAGTCGGAGAAGTAAAATCAGTTTCACTAGACCAAAACCAACTTGTGGGCAGAGTTGTTTTATTTTATTTGTCTTAGGGCAGAAAACCCTTTTCTGGTGTTTTTTAGCTTCTGGAGGCCACTTGTTTCTTGACCGGTGATCTTTTCCTTAGATCTTGCCTGCTATTTTGCTGCCATGAGTACTTTGGCTACCACTCTGCTCTCCCTCTTCCTGCTGTAAGAAATCTTGTGATTTATCTCACCCACTTGCATAGGCTAATAAAATCTTCTTACCTTAAAATCATTAATTTTAACATTGCAAAAATCCTTCTGTCATAAAAGTTAATATTCCTTGTTCCAAGAATCAGAACATAGGCTTATTTAGGTTGCCATACTTCCTTTTTTGTTTTATTTACTGTATTTTAGATTGGTGGTGTTTGTTTTCATTCTGAAACAGGGTCTTGCTATGTTGGCACCAGATTTGTGATCTTCCCGTCTGAGCCTCTTGAGTAAATGTGTAGTTTATGCAGGAGAAACAAAACAAAACAAAACAAAACAAAAAACCTCCATTGCAGTTTTAGGGAATTAATAAAACCAAATAAATACATATTCTCATCGGCAAAGATTTAAATTGAAGGTGGTTTTTAAGACAACTCGGAAGATGCAGCACAGCTGCCTCTGTCAAGAAAAATGCCAGTTAACTTGCTCAGTATAAATTCAGAGCTGATAACAGTTATTTTTTCTTGTATAATGCCATAAAAGTTTACATAGAGTTTTGGGAAATACAATATTGTGCCTGATATGACAGTGTGATTTTTCTGCTTTGAATATTAAAATCTAACGAGTCAAGTAACTTGAGAAGCTTCCAGAACCTTGGAACCATTATTCAAACTGCAAGTGATCTACAGGACTGTGTTTTTACTCAGCGCTTTTGATCAATGCACTGGAAGATACTAGCTATGAAGCATATAGGTAATCTCTTTACCACAGATGAGAAATCCATCGTGTAAATGAACACAGTAATATGCTGTATAATTTTTGGCCAGCAAGAGTATACACCATACAGCATGGTTGCATAGTAGGCTGTGCTATAGGTTTGTGCAAGTACAATGCTCTGTTGCTTGCACAACAGCAAGCTCACCTGAGTATGCTTCTCCCAGAATGCATCCCACGGCTAACTGAAGCAAGCATGTATATGTCTATTTTTTTCCTTTTTCAGGAATCTAAGCTTTAACAATATGTAAAATGTCAGTGATATTCTAAATTTCTTTTTTACTTTGAAGAGCTTACTTCTGTTCAGCCTAATCTGGATCAATAAAAGAAAAAAGAACATATAGGTAAATATTTGATAGTTTTACAGATGTGTAATAGAAAATAAAAGCAAAACAATTGTGATTCCATCACTTAGGTAACTGTGTTTTTTTGTTGTTGTTGTTTGTTTGTTTGTTTTTGGGGGATTTTTTTTGGTACCAGCGAAAGAACTCATGACCTCACACTTGCCAGGCAGGTGTTTATGCTGCTGAGCTAAACCCCTGGCCCACAATGTGTTTGTTTATTTTTGGCTTATTTCCCTTGTTTTCTTCTTTGCATTTTTTACAAATATGTTTTAGCTTTTTGTTTTTGTACATCTCAAAATGCTTTCTGATGTGATTGTTTCCTCGTCATTAGAGATTTAAGATTGCTATAAATAATCTTTCTATTATTAAATACTATTATGTTAGAAATTACTGTTTTGTACATATTAGATTATTTTGAGGTATAAAACAGTAAAATTGCAGGCTTAAATATGATTAGCGGTAAGGCTTTATTTTTAAAGTGCCAAGCGTTATTCATTAGTATCCCTCTAGCAAGTATATCTCAATGTTCATTTTCTTGGCATGTCATCAATATTTGATGAGTAATTTTTTAATGTTTCTAATTGAGTTATGTGAAATACTATTTCTTTTTATAATTGTCTTGTAGATGTCTATTTTTCTGGAAGAATTTGTTTTGCTTTCCTATTATATAGAGTAAACTCTGTATTTTCTTGATCACCAAAATAGGAATACTTTTAAATTTTTAAATTTTACAGGATACTAGCATAAGGAATAGTAGGAAAAATTGGTGTCATTTTAGATGTGACCTATTTGGAAATACTAAGATTTTATTACACCTCAATGCATACTAAATATTACCTTTTACTCTACCTCAGTATATACAAAAGCATAATTTTAGATCAAATTTTAAATGATAAAAATACTAAAGGCCTAGAATAATTTAGAATTGAACTATTAATTTAATGAGTTTAAATACAGTAACATAGTATGAGATGTGTGACTAAAATATACTTAAGTTCTTCTCCTGCCTCCAACTGTAATGCATTGGTGAAGTTTGGTAAATACACCCTCTAAACTTTGTTTTAGTAAATAGGAAAGTTAGATTACTCTCAAGGATTGTTTGGGGTATGCATCAGGATAAGAATAACTATTCAGTATGGCACCTCTGAAACTTTTCTTTAAGAAAGCTTTGACCATTATGTGGAGGACAGAGAAGATAAAGGGAAATTGGGGAATGGCTACCAAAACCTACTCACATACAAAGAATAGGAGCTGATATTCTGCAGCACAGAAGGGGACTATGATTCATAATAATCTATTGTATATTTTATGGATATCGAAAAGAGAAGTGTTCAAAAACTCTAAACATAAACAATTTTTTTTGGTACAGGAATCCAATTCAGGACCTTGCACTTTATACAGGTGCTGTGCCTCTGAGCTGTATCCCCTCCCTCAAACATGAACAAATGATAAAATGATGGAAGCTTTAATTACTTTGACTTAATCAATGCACACTGTTTGAATACTTTGAAATACTC
Organism: Cuniculus paca; assembly: GCA_004365215.1. NCBI lineage: Eukaryota > Metazoa > Chordata > Mammalia > Rodentia > Cuniculidae > Cuniculus > Cuniculus paca. The sequence goes on along the minus strand of RJWT010030011.1, from coordinate 6,850 downwards.
CACTGTATCCTACTAATATTACAAGTTTCATGTTAATAAAAAATGAAATTAAACAAGTTAGTTTTAAGAAAAGAAGTACTGACAACACTCAAGATACTTGAAGACAGTTTCAACCAATTGACTTAAACTTTTCCATTGATTTAAAGTGATACAGGAACATTCACAACAATGCTGAAGCTAACTGCATAAATTATATTAAAATCACATCAATGCATAAATCAGTATCATCCTTGTAGTACAGATGATCATAAATTGAAACATACAAGCCTCACTATCATTGAGAACTGGATTTTCATATCCATCACCCCAAGGAAGCAAAAGTTTCTATGAATATGTCAAGATTCTCATGAAACAAGATTTCTTCTGAAGATGTTTGTGAAATTATTTCAATAATTTATATTGCCTGAAGGAAAGAGATGATTACTTCACATTGACAATGGGTAGAAACTCAATCAATGCTTTGTAGTATGAACAAAAAGATGCTCATTCAGAAAGAAACCTGATTATTTAAATGCTATAAAAACAGTATTTATAGTGTTTTAATTTTTATTCATAGATTTTGTCTGCCTGAGGAATTTCTGTAACACAGGATTTTGAATGCATGATGATATACAGAGAGATGCTTATAGTCTAGGCAAATAAAAAATAAATGTAACTTTTAGGAATACATGTTCAGAATTGACAAACAAAATGAAGACATGAATACTATAATAGTAGATGGATGAATTCTTGCTGTGCATAAACTTTCAAAAAATATGATCTTTTAGAGTAAAGAAGAAAACCTTGAAATGTTTCTGTATTTCACTAAAGCTGTCACACTTAACTTTGCATTTGAAAAATGTGCCATTAATATAATGTCTTATAGACTTACCAAATTACTCATATTCTCTTCTCTTTTGGACAGCAGACTAAGTTATGGATAATATGTTATTCAAGGACATTGAGAAAGTAAAAGTTTTATAATCCTGTTACCTTGAGGCAAGGTAATGGAAGTAAAATCATTTTTATGCTGGTAGTTCATATGCATTAAATTTCAAATTACTAAGGGATCTGATCAATTCTATGTTGAACAATGTTAAAAATAGGTCAAGGAAATTTTTAAAATTATGTATACAAGTCAAGAGTCAAGGAAAAATTTTAAACAGTCATTCATCTTTCTGTAATGTACTTTGTAGGAAAATGTGTCAAGCCTACACAAATGCAGCACTATAGTTCTACACAGGGCTCTCTGATACTATGTCAGAAGGCACAACACATACATTCAGTAGGACTGGACTTTTGCTAATATTTAGGAGTCTGTTAGCCAGTGTATTGCTTGTAATTTTATTGTTGGTTTTAAAAATGGTTCTTTGAGTTCTATGCTCTTAAAAAGAATACGATCATTAGCACTGAACCTTTGAAACACAATGTTTGAATTACAGATCAATATAAATTGAAACATAGTGAATATTTGCAGAAATCAATGATTACTTAAAATGATCTTGATAATTCAATTCAAAAATACATTTTCAGTGCTAAAATTCCTTAAAAGTATTGATTTGAATAGATGGCTAATTATGGTGTTAACTCAGGAAATTAATAAGAGATTAAAATATACAGTTTATTTTATTCTTTTTCCAGTTTGGGTTATGTTTTAGTTATTTTTCTCACTGTTGAGACAAAATTCCCAACACCCAAAGTTTAAGGAGAAAGGATTTATTTAGTTTATAGTTAGTAGAGGGTTTAGTTCACAGTTGGCTGGATCCAAAGCAGGGTGGCGCAGTAGAGGAACATTGCAGAGGAGAAACAGCTGATGGAAGGGAGAAGGCAGAAGGCAGAAAGGCAGCAAGCAACAGGCCATGACAATATTTCTCTTTCTGTCCCTTATATTTTATCCACGGTACTGACCCTTAGGATAGGTAGTACTCATACCCAGAGTGGGGCACCCTTAATCCTACCCAAAATGTTGCCAAAGCAATCAATAGGATAATTTACTAATCACACACCCTCAATCACAGCATTATACAATCCCAGCATCACACACTCATATCCTGACACCTCTGAAAAGTCCTGCGTGAGGCTTTGGGGGAAATTTAGAGACAAATCCTAATGAGCTCTCATTATATGCACATATATCTAGTCATAAGTAACAAAAACTGATATAAACTGACTATGAGCCTAAGTAGAGTATATCATTTCAACTCATTAAACTTTATCAGAATAAGTCATTTTTAACTTTGACACCAACCTTTGTGATATCCTTTGTGGGCAAATAAGAATGTCCCAGATTTTATTGGAATGTGCATCTTAATTTTCATATTGGCCTTTGACACCCAAACTGTTCTTTTACAGTACTGTAAATAATTTGTGAAATGGTAACTAAGCAACTAATATTCATAACGGGAGTGTGAACCAAGCAAGTTCAGCACTGATTCTTAACTTTAGTAATTTTTTTTCTCAACTGGATAAACAGTGGAATTAGTACAACTGAAAGAGTACCAAATGTGCCATTTACTAAGATATTTCAAAAATTGGTTCAGAATCAAGAACACTCCAAAATCAACACATCCTTCCATAGAAGAATTAAAAATAGGGATTAAAGAAAATTTTAAAGAAAAATATCAAACTGTGATTTCTTACTCTGTTATTTTTTCTATTGTTTCCTTTTTTTGAGAGGTTATCTCTCAGGAAGAACTCCATGAAACAAGAAGAGATGGGTGAAATTTATTCATTCAGCAAAAAATGTTCATTTTGCAATAAATATTATCAGGTAATATTTTTGACTCTGGGACTATTAAATCCAAAGACAATTCCTATTTCCAGAAAGTTTTAACAGACAACTTTTATGTAGTTAAGCAAATTCCAGGATTGAGAGATTTTGTTATTTTGTAATGGAAGCCTGTATGAGGAAGCCCCATCAAAAATGGGGTCAATGACCCCCTAGGGTTAGTGAAGTCATTGTGTGGGATATGAAACACTGTGTGAGATCTATAGGCTGAAGATAGATTAACCTAATAATTGTGGGGGATTAGAGAGAGTGTTGTACTTTATGGAAACATTATTTCAAAAAATATAAATGGATACCATCATTGCTTCCTCTGATACACTATGAAGGGCTAACACACTATCTCCTCACTGCTGAGAATTACATACTGCTAAAAGTTCCATTGTACCTTTCACTGAGAATTTTCATCCAGCTTATTTAACATTATGCTACTTTTTTTTTTTTTTTGTGGTACCGGGGATTGAACTCACGACCTTGCGCATGCCAGGCAGGCACTTAGGCCGCTGAGCTAGATCCCTAGCCCAACATTATTCTACTTTACAAGGAGCAGCTCATAATGAGTTACTTTTCAATTTGGGGATACAAAGTCTTCAACTCTTTGCTCAGAGTCAATCTAAAGAGATTTCTCAGCTACAGAGCTCTTCACCTGATTGCTTGAGACCTCAGAAGAAATTGTGCTACTGGTAAGCTTATCTTTCTCCCCAACCACTGATGTTCTCACCTTACAAATGTATTCTCTAAGATCATTCCTCCGTAAACCATCACTATGAAACTCTACATCTCAATGCCTGTACCTGAGCTCCACTTAGCATTTCAGAAGCAAGATCTTATAGAGTTTGTGCAAAGTGTAACATATTTCTACCTGAATTCATTCATAGGGACTTACATACTTTGGTTGTCATAAAACAATTCAGTTTTGCAAATGGGATTTTTATATATTCCATTTATATTTATATTAGTTTTCTAAGAAGATAATATAATTACCTACTTTGAGTGTTTTCCCCTTGAATTTATTTTGAGTGATTTAGTAATAAGATAATAATTTCTATTTTTGTTATTTGTTGGATTAGTTTTTGTTAATTTTTCACCTTTTTATATTTGGCTTACGGTGAACTCTATTTTCTTTTCTAATGCAATCTCATAGTCTCTCCTTTTAATAATTTAACTTTCCTTATTCTCAATTATTAAGTTTTTAAATTATGAAGTTAGTTTTTATGATTTTATTTCATTTCTATTTTCCTCTTTCTAAATCTGGAATTAAAATTTGGAATGTAAAACCAAAAAGTAAAACCAGAAAGGTAAATTCAGGCTGTGCTTATATTTTAATTTTTCTTTATATTGAATTGAAAAACATGTAACATTTCATAGCATTAAGAGTCTCAGCATTTAAATATTTCTGCATTTGAAATGCATCCATTCATAGAGGAAATCTTGTAATTACAGACAGCCAAGTGTCTGTTATGAGAGAAATGTCTTGCCTTTCCATGAATATTTGTCATTATTATCACTTCATTGTGTAAAATTCATCAATGGTGCCACACTTTATATTCACTTATCTTTTTAAATATATACAAAAATTGTATTGAGCTATGAAATACTGAATTTCACTTTCATCTACTGATATTATGGCAATTTGTTGGTTGTGCAGAAAAAGCAAAATACTTTTGTTGGTAAAATTTTCATAATCATTGCATGCAGGTATGAAAGTCTCCATGTGTTTGTCATGAAACCTTGTATGTATTAGCCCAAAATATTCTACTCTTTCTGTTATGCTCCTTTTTGATGAAATTTACTCAGAAATCTTCAACTGATTTTCATTGAGGCTGGAGCACCATGAATAATTTTTCATATAGTTTTTATACAAAGATTCTATCACTTATATCATTTTTTAGAAGTAAATGAAAGTTAGATTTTTTTTTTCAGAGAAACCAATCCAAAGATCATTTTTTGTGTCATTGCTAACACCTGAAAATTGAGCATTTTGTTATCTAATCAGTAAACATGTAAAACAAACAATGAGGTAGAAAAAAGTGAAGAAACAAGATTATCTCTTGTATGTCATAAGCAGGATGCCAAATAGGAAATTAAGGGAATAAAATACTCCTTATCTATGTTGAGTATATTTTAAGACTCCCACTGGATATATAATACTGTGAATAATATTGAGTCCTATAGACTATTTTCCCATTTTTCTCTATATAAGAATACCAATGATTAATTTTCACTGTGCAACTTACAGAAAATACTGTATAGCTTCTTATTTACATACCTGAACTGCTGGAACCACTACTATTGTACTTTAGCAAAATTATTAAATAAAATAACGATTATTTGAATACAAACTGTGAGTCGTTATGACAGTTATCTGATACCCAAAATGGCTGCTAAGTTGCTAATTGGTGGATAACCTAAAGAACATGGAATTCCTGGACAAAAGAATGATTCACATCCCATGAAGGACACAGTGGGACTGCACAAGACTCCATAATACTCCCCATCATGGTGCATAACTCAAAACTAGTGAATTGTTTATTTCCAGAATTTTTAACTTAATATTTTCAGACCATGGGTAACAGTAGTAAGAGAAATTGCATAAAATGAAACTTCAGATATGGAGTTAATTACTTTTGTGCAATTATGAAGGGTCAACTTTTATGGTTCATGCAATAACATGCTCAACAAGCTTCCATAGTTGTAACAGTAGAGTAAATCAAGATGGTGGTGTGAACTAACTAGAATTAAATGGAAATAATGATAGTGATTTTATCACTTCAGCTCTATGTCTCAGCATTCCCTAAAAAGTAAACATGGAGAATTTCATTTAAACATATGCATTTTTCTTTTCATCTTTTTCTAATAATCAGATAATACATATAAAGATTTTCTAAGGATAGGCACCTAATTAAGAATTCACAGAGCAATATGGGTTGAGATCTTGAAATAGTCTGTGACATTGTCTTTTTCCAATCCCCAACACAGAGTATGTTTGACATACAAAAATAGCTAAAAGTGATTATTTTCTTCTTTACTGAGTAATAGTAATGAATATATAAAAGAATACTCAACTAAACACAAACTGATGAATGACAAAACAGCTCTCTTCATTTCCATTCGGCTAAGTGATATTGAAAGCACTAAGAAATTCCTATACCCACCTTTATATCTGATTTCATTATTATAATACTTAGAGTATTAATCTATTTTCTTTTATAGTGTAGAAACATATTTAATATTTAATGCCATATTTTACTCAAACATATTTTAAATCAATAAATTATGTTTATCTTCTTTGGTAAATTTCCAGTTTTTGTTTAAGTAAAAATCTTAAGAAAGTCAAACATTCTGGGTAACCTGAACATTAAACCATATTTTCAAATGAGAATTTGCAAAACCCACCCAGACAAGGTCAGAAATGTTCTTAACTAACACTAACTTGCTAAGTGTCTCTCAGTCAACCCATGAGTGAGTTATAGTCACAGTGGTACTACTACATTTTTAGAAATAAGTAACCACATTATATCCATTGTAAAAGTAAAACAAAAGATTGATGAAATTCACATCATTATGATATGTGAAAAACATGAAATAAATATACAATATTTGTTTTATAAATGAACATACAATAGTTGTTTTTTGTAATAACATATAAATAAAATTTACATTAAATGGAATTTTATTCATAAAGTAGGGTATGATTTCAAGTGTCAGATACCTTCTGTGTATATACTATGTGAAGTTTGTTCCTATTCCCTTTTTTTGCGAACAAAAAGAAAATAAAAATAAAAAGACTTTTCTGTTGTAATTTAGTACTTGAACATTTTATAAAAGAGGAGGCCAACTGTGTATCAATTAGTACATATCATTATGTGTTTAATACCATGGAAATATGGACAATACATGAAGAACACTTTGTACTAATAAACTTCAGAATATTGTATATGTATTTGCAGATGAAAAATTTATGACTCTGAGACAATTAACTACATAAAAATTAAGATTCTTGCACAGAAAGAACAGACATTCCCATTACAATTGACCTTAAGATATTTAAAAACAAGATCTTCATCTTGGTTATTTTTCTCTCAT